>JADDOH010016421.1:0-44862 GCA_016648135.1 Agrypnia vestita
CCCATGAAAAATCACAGGACATAATAATTTGCGGATTTTGAAGCTCATAAATAAATAAATAAATATAACTTTATTCCAGAGTGTGGGAAGGTTTGTGCAATCCCACACATTCCATATAAAAGTAGGTACACACATTAAAAATATTATCTAAAATAAAAGAGAAATAATAAAATCATATAAAGTAGAGAAGAAGTATTATAAGTATTAAAAGAAATATATCGTAAAATATCGTATATTAGCGGCTTTAGCGAGCGATGGCAAGTCAATAATGCGGGGCCAGTATCTTTCTCCTTCAAAGTTCATTGACTTTATTTATTCGCTTGAACCTTAAAAAATACATATCTAATATAATGATTTCACTATCTGTCCGTCTGTCTGCCCGCATTACTTCGTGTAACGTCCATAATTTCGTTTGAATTCATGGCTAAAAAAGCTAAATTTAACGGCCGGAAATGAGGCTTTTACTCCGGGCCACCAAATCCGTACTGGCTGTTTCACGCCGCACTGTTGGCACGGCCGCCTCTCGTGGAGCACCAAAAATATGCTTTTTATATATACTAGGATATATACTACAAAGACGTGAGCCAATGTTCCGTCATTTTTAACGGGTTGCAGCTGGAAATAAAATAAAATTGTAATTTCGTGTCACACTTCCAAATGTCTAAAATTGTTTATCTGTTAAGAACGTTACAGATCAACAAACAAGCAACGAAATTATTATATTTAGATTTTACATTCAACAACTTGTATTTTTATAAAAAAAAATAGAAAAGTAATGCTAATAATTTTGAGAATTAATGAATGTTTTTGTATTTCTGCACGATTCTAAGAAACAATTCTGTTCAAACACTGTTAGTACTGTATTACTTTTCATTAGTGTTTGAACAGAATTGTTTCTTTGAATCGTGCAGAAATACGGAAAACTTAATTAATATTTAGATCGATAATGCCCTCATAAGGCAAAACGCGTCTCAAAAATTAAAAATGTAGAACTAAAAACAATTTCCATATATGTGTGATGATGGAGTTCTTATCTCCGAAGCAATAAATTTAGTAGTACCTACGATATTTACTCAGATATTTTGGGTGGGAACCATAAATGTTTGTTCATTTTTTTTAATTACGAACGGAAAATGAGGAGTATAAAAGCAAAATCAGCCCTAAAAAAATTAAGAAATATGTATTTTGAATTCAATTGAAATATATTGTATTCGTAGTTAACTAATTTAAAATGTGCTGAATTCGAGATATTATGTGAAATATAGCTCTATCCCTTCCAAAATCATGTTACGTATCAAAAGCAGACAGTAGTAGCAATATTCTCCCAGTGTAACAAGAAAAAGCAGCAATATCCACTTTGACTAATCTCCCCCAAGATTGAAAAGTCGCGTGAAAAAATGGCCGATTCATACTAAAGTGAGAGTTGATGTCAATTCTAGACTGAAACATCAAAGCACATACAGCAATATCCAATAATCTAAACAGCAAAAGCAGCATTATAATAAAACTCATTTCCAATAAGATATCATGGATTCCAGAGGAATTTTCTTGAATAATTAAAGTTTTTTGTATTTATCTCAGAAACACCTTAGCGGAACATTGCCGTCTTTGATTTAAACCCCTCCAATATTCTTAGCTGTTGGTATTCAGAACCAGTGTTTCTTATTCACGTAAGGTTTAAAAATAATTATTTTCGAGTATATTTTACCCATTACACATGTATTTATTTATTTCACAAAATAACTCAATAGATTGATAACACAACATTGTAATAAATGTATTACAAATCACAGGAATGGACCAGCATAACATCATCACCATCAAATCATCGACATCTGTCTCTCTCACGTCCGAGGAATTGTTTTTTTCTGTAGATTTTGTTTAATTTAAAATGATTCGAAGATTCTATAAATAAATATTGATCGAAAAATATTTGGTCAATATATGACTCAAAAATATACCAATGGTTGGACACCACTTTTCAGGGTAAAAAATTTACAACGTCAAAATTTTGACATCATCATTAAATTGTTAAAAAAATATTAACGTCTATATATTTTTCGACATTGTTAAGTATAATTTAAATAATGTCTCACTTTGTGGTTAACCGCAAATTCACACCGATCGGTCCGAGAATTTCTTCGAAGAAATAATTCCGTCGGTGTAAGGAAAAGTAATTTATGCTTCAGATTCAATCCACGGGATGTTTAAAAAACTTTTGAATTAGATGCAAGGTGAATATACTAATACTGGCATGGCTTATATGTTATCTCTGTGTTGAAATCTTACCATTTTAATTTTCCTGATATTCACCAAATCATGGAAACCACCATTTATATTTTTTTATATTTTATTCTCTTTTCTATATAGGTATTTTCAAAACTCTACTCAAATATCTTCCTCCAACTCTCCATACGCAAAGTTTGTATATAGCTATGACAGAAACCGTGATTTTATTTGGTATTCTGGTATGGGGAAATACATTTGGAACTATTTAAAACGTATTTTAACAAACCAGAAGTCTATAATTATTTTATTAAAGAACACATTATTTTTGTGAGTTTTAAATTTTTTCAGAACAAAGTTCTGTGAAATTTAAAACCAAATTTATTAATCAATTAGAAAGACATGCAGAAAAATCAAATCAACGAAAAAATACTTTGGCTGAAATTAATTTTCATATATTATGTGTTGTATCGAATGTGTCCAAAATTAAAATTGAATTAAATCAGTTAATTCTGCTGTCTTCTGGCGGCAGATACACAAAGTAATTTGTGACTATTGCATTAAAAAGTGTATAGCTTAAAATGGATAATATATGTTAATCAATTAATTAATGAGACTTACAGATAAGGTCGATATACTGGCGGAAAGGTACAAGGCTGTTGTGGTTTAATGGTAACACACCTTCCCGGAAAGATTGGAGATCTGGGTTCGAGTCCCGGTAGCAGCCAAAATATTTTTTCGTTGATGTAATTTTTCTGAATATCTTTCGAATTGATTAATAAATTTTGTTTTAAATTTTAAAAGTATACAAAACCATTTTACCTTAAATAAAGCAAAACTTATCCCAAAAGAAGGATAAAACCTATCTATTTTCGGAAACAAAACAAATAGTTAAAAGTAACAAATTATATATACACAGATTTGATGCTTAGTATTTAGTATCGTGACGACCATAAAATACTTATTATATACACGGATTGTACGTACAATACGAAGCAAGTATCACTTGGAAAATATATTGTAGCAAGATATAATAATTACTACAGAGAGAGAACATTGCAGGTAAAAATAGTAGCTAGTAGCTTGTAGAAGTAGCTTGTTGGTCTTATGGTTAGGACACTCGCCTCGTGATCCAAAGGTCGCGGGTGTTCGAACCTCACTCCAGACTAGCAAGTTAGTCCTATTTTCATAGGACAAGCGTTTAGCTTAGTTTGAAAATAGTAAGAATATTTATTTGACACGTATTCCGTGTTCGCATCTCTATTTAAAAAAAAAAAAAAAAAATACCAACTGTGTGCAATCGGATGCCTTCCGACTTGATGGGGTTAAATTCGTATGCGAATATCAAGGTGGCATGCAGGTAGTTAATTATGAAACGTAGTGAACTGTCTGCACGCTAACTACTTCTTATATTATATAAGATGTATATTCGCTCGAATATGTATATATTTATTGTTTTTGTGTTGGTAGTTTTATAATTTGAATCGATTTCAAAAGAAAAAACACTGATAACCTTTTATGGTTAGTAGGATCTCGTAATATAAAGGGTGTACCATAGCCAGCAACAGAAACTTGGCTGGTAGATTCCTACCTATGTTATGAGTCTAAAATGTTCGAACAGCCATGATCTAATATTAACGGTTATGGAGATATGCGATATCAAAGTTTGCATTTTTTTTTTCAATATTTCGACTTTTTTTTTCAAAAAGCTGAACAATCATTATATTAATTTATGTCGATTATGAAAAATTCATTTCCTTCGATACAACTTAAACAAAATGATAAAAACCTTGTAAAAAAGAACTTTTTTATTTTTGCAAAGTTTTTATCATTTTATTCGACTTTTACTGAAGCGAAAAATTTTTTCACAATATATTTCACATAAATTACTGTAATGACAGTTCAACTTTTTCCAAAAAATAAGTCCGAATATTGAAAAAAAAAATGCAAAATTTGATATTGCATATCTCCATAACTATTTAAGGCAGAAATCTACCGGCCAAGTTTTTGCTGCTACCTCCGTCTGGTACTACCTTTATATCTGTATAAATGTTGGAAAAATTTTTAAATAAAAACAACAAATTTTTAAAAATATATTTCTCATCTAGCATTCAACGGATCATAATTGTGAAATCGATCTAGGATATTACAAATTATTTTATTTTATTTCCGAAAAGACCGAAAAGTGCTGCGATCTATCAAGATAAGAAATAGGTATGGAGTATCTCGGACATATTATGAGAGCACCAAAATATAGTCTAAACCAACTCATCATTCAGGGGAAAATAAGTGATAAAAGAAGTGTAGAAAGACGCCGCATCTCATATCTGCGTAACTTGAAAAACTTGTATATATGTAACTCGACTGAGTTGTTCCAAAATCACCACAATGATCGCCGACCTTCGATAGGAGATGGCACCATAAGAAGAAGAAGAAAAAAATTGCGGAGCTACTGAATGCTGACAATAAGACCGAATTCTCTTGAATATTCCGTAACATTATGCACGCACACTCTGGAAAGATCTACGCACACCCTGGAAAGATCTACAAGTTTCTCGAAACATCTCGAAAAAATTCACCTGTAAACACAACAGCATCACGCAACGCAGTCAGTCAATCGTGACTTTAACGTGTGCGACATCCCAGCGATAGAACCGCAGCGCAAACCAGTATGATCAGTGATTCGTAACGGTGATATCTCAAGACGCGATATTAGTAAGCGAGCGAGCGCAGTGTAACAAGCATTAGTGATACCAGTGGTAATAAATAAAAGGACGAAAAGTCTTTCGACTTGGGAAAATTTAACAATGTTTACTGAAACGTTATCAAAGCAATATAAGCAGCGTTAATTAAATAACAATGCAATTGTAATATGTGAAGACATTTATAGACTATGAAATTAAAAACGGTACTCCAAATTAACTCGTTCCAGTGACTTTCTTTGGAAATAAATTAAACTATAAATGATTATAGTTTTTTCATTTTCCTCCCACAGCCACGTCCCGTGACGATCTTTTGAATCTCCTTTGCCGGTTAAGACTTGTTACCTCAATATATTATAATGACTTAATTGGCACAAAAATATTGTTCTCTCGGCAAGGTGTGACTCAAGACTACAATTTTTTGGAAGGAAGTGAAACAAATTTAAATAATTTAGACATTTAATGTTCGTACTAGACATTTATTAATTTTCAAATATAGCAATCTGAGTGTGTGTCCGTTTGTCCTCGGCAATTTGAAATTATTCTAATAGTATTTTGAAGGTCCCCGGTCTAGGCATCTATTATAAGTCTATAATAGGTCTATAACAAGCTTTATTACCATGACTGGAAACATAAAGAACAAAATTTAATTAGAATAATTAATGGCTGGTACCTACATATCGTTGAATCTCGTAGTCTTATTGATGACTAACTTAATTTAAAACGCCATAAACACCTGTGAATCTTTGTAATTGGTTTATGTAATGTATGTACACTGTGCTCCAACATTATAATGATTGAAACTGTTAAGATTCTTTTATAAATAAATAAAAAATCTTATTAATTCTTACTAATAATACTTAAAATTCTAACCAGAAAATAGTTTTATAATGCGACTCTCGTAGCACAATAGATGTTATTGGTTTACTGTCCGTAGTTTCTGACTTCGATTTCCGGTGAAGTCACAATACATCTACATGATATTCCCAAACCTTGGTATTTTTGTTATATGTTTTTCTAAAGTAATTAGCTACTTTTTTGTGTTTTTGAGTGTTTTTTAAAAGATTTAATGGGTCTTTGAAATAATGTGCATTCGTTAAAAATACATAGACATATTTTCTTCTTCAAATATAGCAAATTTATTTTGTGGTGACATAATTATAATTTATATAAATTAACTTTGTAAACACCACTTATTTATTGAAAAAATTCAACATGTTTTGAAGCCAATGACTTCTTCGTCAGGATAACAAAAATACAATTGTATTTATTTTTATTATCCTGATGAAGAAGCCATTGGCTTCGAAGCATGTTGAATTTTTCAATAAATAAGTGGTGTTTACAAAGTTAATTTATATAAATTATATAGACATATGTTTAGTAACAAACTAACACCTCGGCTAAATTCAACAGTAACTAAACGAGCTCTGGCAAAGATGTTTAAAGCATGAGTAGGTAGGTACTAACTATTGAAAATAGTTTAATATTACGAAACAAATCAGAATTTTAAGAAATCTGAATTATTTTATTTTATTTATGAATTATTTATTCATAAATAAATATAAGAACGATAGATTTTTTCTGTACAGTAATCCCTCGTTTATCGCGGTTAATCCATTCCAGACTATACGGCATTAAGTGAAATTCCACGAAGTAGGATTCTTTGTTATTAAATTAAATATTTTCATAGTCAGAGCATACAAAACCTATTTACGATACTTTAAATAAGGAGATTTACTTTCTGGGCATAAAATAAAACCGTGGGTATCATTGATTTATCATGTTGTTACCTAGAATGCTTTACTAAAAGGTTTTTGAAAGTATTTTAACGTTTATTCTACATCGAACGAAGATGATTTTTATTTTTTCAATTGATTCAGCAACATTGTAGATTGAAATTTAAAAAAAAATATTGATTGTATTATTTGTGTATATCTACCTCTTTTATTTGATTAATTACACCAACTTTCAGAAAAACCTTTTCATCATCGGAATGTTGTATAACTGTCAAAATATCAGTTTAAAATGTCTTTTGTTTCTTGTTTTTCTAAATTATTTATTAAAAACAATTTTTCTAACAATTTAGAAAAACAAGAAACAAAACACATTTCATTCCGATATGTTGACAGTTAGACAACACTCTGATGATGGAAAGGTTTTTCTGAAACATGTTGGTGTAATTAATCAAATAAAAGATGTAGATATTATGATGTTGCCTAGCCGATATGCTATTTAGTTTACAATAAAAGGCTCCTCGGACTTACATGCACCTCATGCCCCGACGCCAGACGGTATTGCAACGAGAATGTGGGTCCGTTGATTAAATAAAATTCATAATTAGTTTAACTAGCTAGAAATCTAAACAAGATACACATTGCTTTGTGGATTCCAGAAAGGACGTAGAGGTATATTGTTAAAGTAAAAATCAAGTTGTCTGTTGACAATAATTTACATGTTTAATTAATTAATTGATAAAAAATGTGCTCTCTCACAGATTTAACAAAATTATAAAATCAAAGTTAGGTTAGACCAGATTGCATATTATACAACAAAAGTAATTTCGAATTAATTCGGTTACATAAAAGAAAGATATAATTGTGTGAAACTTAAAGATTTACAAGAAATAATAATATAGGGATTTCATTGAAAGCCCAGCATGTTATAATTAACGGAAAATGAAGAATTTATTGATAACCAGAGCACATTGCCTAGCAAAGATTACTTGTAAAAATATTATTAAACTGAAATTTTAAGCTACAAAATCAAGAAAACATTCTATAGGATTGTTCTAATATCATTGTTAAAAGTAAAAGGAGAGTTCCATCGCAGATTGCTGTAATTACGCTGCACAAAACAACTGGAGAAATGTTTAGGTGGTACTTGACAGTCCGGTAAATTTTGAGGTTACTCATGTCCCAAGGCGCCACATGAAGATCGGTTTCTTAAGTATGAATTGAAAGGTTCTGGACATCATGGACCTTTTAAAATCTCGGAAATTCCTCCGATGATTTGGTGGAATTGCTAGCGAGCAATATGTCACCAAGTGGTCACATTTTGCGTACGGAAATGCGCGGAATGCTCGGGCCCTAGTTGACAAAAAAAAACTAATTACAAAACAATCCACAGCTAGTAGCGTTATTTTACATCTATGGTATCAGAATGTTTAAATATTTACCCTTAGCGGGGCCCAGAAGAGAGCATGTCTACATTTGCCTGTCCTCGGCTCTCGCAATTTTGGAAATGAACGCCGACGACTCGTAAAGCGAATAGACAATTTCTGTCTGTGCATAGATGGAACGCTTCACATACCATAAACTAAAATACCGTGCGGCTGGTTTAAATATATCAAGTGGGGCAAGAACTGCACACACGGATTCGTCACGTCATAATATATACAAATAATACAATCAATTTTTTTTTTACATGCTTTTAGTTATTTGAAGAGTTAAAAAATACCATAAACTCCATAAAAGTACTGTATACGTCTCTAGTAAGTACTCATATAGGATTTAATCATCCAGTATGGTCCCCAGACTAAATTTTAATAATATTGAACTAATCCAGGAAAATAGCAAATAATTGAAAGATATATTTTATTTTAATTTTAAATTAATCATAGTAAGATACCAGATAAAACAGCTTTCTATTATTTAATTATTTATTTGGAAATATGACGGATAAAAATTAGTGATATATGTATATATAAGAGTATAAACAGGCAGTATCGAACATGCTAATTATATCCTAGTATATTTCATATAGACAAGAATTCTGGAACATAATAATAATAAAAATAAAAGACAAGGGTAGCAACATTATTAATTAAATGAAGACATATTGAGATTGGTGAAACATTATTTGTATCATCTCAAATTAGATTATCTTTATTATTTTTTTCAAAAATATTACAAAGTAAACGATCATCTTAAATTTATTAAAATTTTGAAAATTCTGTCTGCTTGTTTAATTACAATTTTTGTTTGTACTAAAAATGACATCTTTCGAGTCCATACGGTCACATAAGGAGAAATTTTCTTCATTTTAAAAATATCGTAGGCTTCGTTACTTATTAATTGATTAAATAATTAATTTGTGTCAAATTTAGGAAGGTATCCGTATTTAAAATATTTGGAACTTAATGAACTAGATTTAACTTGATATCTTTCCGTACAAAAATGTGATAATAACGCAGAAAAATATATGAGAAATAATGTGAATTTTGGCCACCTTGCCACTTGATTACCTTGATAGTACCTACTTTGTATAATAAATAAAATAAATGCATAAATGGTTCACTTCATTTATTTTAATTGTAATATAATTTAGTTACAAAATACTGCATAGCGGCATTTTTTTAAAATATATTTAAATGACCAGCAATAATAAAATATAAGAAGAAATACATCATGATCACCAATTTCGTGATAGAGGAGCAGAACAATTACCAAGCTGAGCATCCACGGTGGGAGAACTCACTTCAGAAAAAAGCAGTCAGAACTCACTGATGTATAAAGCAATAAAAATCTTCAACGATATTTTAAATTGAACCAAGCCGGACGAAGTCTTTGATAAATGCATAAATGAATATTAAAACGCGTTCCTTCTGTTAAAGAATTGTATTAATAAAATCAAATTAAATAGGTTCTCAGATATTCAAATTTTCTATGCAGCTGCTTCTATATACCGTTCTGCAGTGTACATAAATCGCATTTTTATTTTCGAGTTTTGTATTAAAATTCTCATTATTATCTCTAGTTATAGTGCTAAATAATAATATTTTGGCGGATTGAGAGTGTGACTATATGTGTTTGGAGAGAAGAAAATGTCCACCCGTTCAAAGACAATCCTTGACGTGTGTTGTATGAGTACGCGTGTATTGCGTGAAATGCTTCATGAGAGGCAGGATAAATAGATGAATACAGGGTTTAATTTATACCACGATTAAGAGTGGTAATTGGTTTGTATGTTCCTGATAATTACATTAGACATCGTCAGCATAGATTGTTTCACATTCCAATATACAGGACCAACCTGCCGATGGCTATGCCTGTTGGAAGAGCTACAGCTATGCTGAACAAAATCGCTTTGGATATTGATATATTACATGTGTCTAAAGGGGTTTTCCGAAGCAGGATTCTCCTAAACCTTTGACCAGATTATATATGTTATTAATTGATTACATATTCTTATTTAAATATATATACTATATATATATATATAGTATATATATAATATATATATTATATTATATATATATATATATATTAAATCGAAGGCTTTCACGGGTACAATATGTGTTAGTTCTAACTACTTTGGGGGTAACCTGCGTCAAATTCTGGTCGTCAGGACCAGTCGTCTGCCGACGTTTCGAACAGATCTCACTGTTCATCTTCAGGGCGCCTTGTCGATGAGCTGCTTCTCCAAAAAGCGTACAACCGTTTGGGTCCGGAGCTCACCGTCAAGTGAAAGTTTGAGAAATTCTGCGTCAGGTGTTTGTGGAGGAGTGGGTTTCTCCAACGACGCTGCTAATGAGTTTTGCTCGGCTTCTAGTAATCCGTATATTTACTTTACTATCGTCATTATACAATGTTGAAAAGGTTGGATTTTCTAATTGCTTCGGTGTTTCCATCGTGATATGCGGTTTATT
This sequence comes from Agrypnia vestita, assembly GCA_016648135.1. Lineage (NCBI taxonomy): Eukaryota > Metazoa > Arthropoda > Insecta > Trichoptera > Phryganeidae > Agrypnia > Agrypnia vestita. The sequence continues at coordinate 10,576 of JADDOH010016421.1, forward strand.
ATTAATATTATTTGTATTAGGAATTTGATTATTATTATTAAGAATGTTACTCCATGCGGTCGGAAGTCGAATGCTATCGTCTCTGTTGTTCATTATAGTACTATTTCTTTTATTTATTTATCTTAAATAAATAAAAGAAATAGTAATGTAAGGCGTCTACATAAAACCACTTCACTCTCAACAATAGCAAATAATTCATCAAATAGAATGAGACATGTGCTCCAGTTAAATTTGTGTCTAGTGACTTTCGTGATTAAATTAAAACACTGATTAATTTCAAGATTCATTTCTTTCCCACCGCCACGAACTCTCGACAATATATTGGTCACTATGAGCACCACTGAACTACGAAAGCTTTGAAAAAAAATTCTCACTCCCTAAATATGGAGAACGCAGAATACCCAAGTGCCAAAATGAAACAGCCTTTAAATTCTCACTTCCTTTTACGCCCATTTATACGGAATTGAACTGAAATTGGTTTTAGAAATACAAAGAATGCCTTAGAAAACCTAATTCGTAAGGCTCACTATACCCTCAGGCATTTGTATTTGTTTGCGGGGGAAGAAATGTGTAGGTGTTGAATTGCCTAAGCCTAATATGTATGAAGATTCGGAACCCAAAAATACTACTTTCGATACACTTGTACTGCGTGGTTCGATAAAAAATATACGGATTTTTTTAATTTCCTACTGTATAGGTTCAATTATCAGAAAATAAAAATGTTGTCTCGGTACACTTGTCTCTAACGTATTGTTACGAAATAGTGAAAAGGAATAATATAAATATGTCTACCGAGGTACGTAATGGAATTCTGGTAACAACACTGATATATGGAAGTGAAGCCTGGATAGTAGTCTGAATGCAGTGGAGATGAGATCCCTTAGATGTATGTGTGGCAAATTCACTTATGATAGAGTAAAGAATGAAGATATTAGGAATGAATGTAAAGCTGATCTCAGCATAATTAATAGAATGAAAAAAGGGTCGCTCAGGTGGTTTGGGCATGTTGAGCGAATGAATGAAGAAAGTCTGGTAAGAAAGATACACAACGCAAGTGTTGACGGAACCAGAAAGAGACGGCGACTGCGGATGATGTGGCACGACCAGATTAACCAGATACAGGAAAATGGTACTGTTAGAAGCTTGAACAACCGTCGAGTTTGCATGCGAAGATGTATGAATGTAGACGAAGCGAAAGTTGTATGTCAGGACAGAAGAGTATGGCGTTCTTTGTTTTAACATTTCAATAGTGCGAAGGGAGCCGCGAACGACCGTAGGTGTGGCCAGTTGTGGAATTTCGGGGCGATAGATATCGATCGAAATTATCAAGCGAGTTCTTACCGATAGTCTCAAAATAAATAAGTGCGACTTCTATGTGCGAAAATTGAATGTTCTAACGATTGATAAATAAAGGCGAGTTATAAATTGCGAAATAGTGTGTTTTAAAGAATAGTGTATCAGTGTTCTTCGGGTTAAGTGACTTTGTCTATTTAATAATTAATTAATCAGTAATTAATAAATCGCTAATTAATTTCCGGTGTTTTCATTCCCCTAAAGCAGCCACGACCCGTGACAGCATCTTGAGATTGCGAAGTACAGTCAGCGCATTAAAGCATGTATTTAAAGTAATAATATATTTTGAATAAAAAACGAAATCAAATTTATATATTAAGTAATATTTCTATCACAAATAAAGAGAGATTTCAATATATTATTATGGGGTTGCGGTAGTGGAAGATAATAGAAACTATTAAATTAATTTATTTTATTTTATTTAACTGTAATCATTGTTCCATAATTAGCCCCATTTTTCATTATAGAGAAACTTTTAGATCTTTCTAGTTTCTAACATCACACTGTTTCGCTCTTTTTTTCCGCTTCTTTTTTCAAATGCCCGGTAGGTACTCTCGTAATTTATTTCGCTGGTGGCACTGAATCTCCGCTTGTCGTTTTTTGTCTGGTCTACACCGGAAACGATGCATGAATAGTATGACGCCATTGCGGAGCAACTATTCCAAGACCATAGAAATGACGGCAGCGAGTGCGAAGCGACCAGCGAAAATAAGTTATGAGAGCATCTTACCAAGCATACGATGGTGAATATGTGTGATAACAGACGTGCGAATATTCTGGAAGATGACTATAAAGTGTTCCACAGACACGGGACTAATGCGAAATTAGTCCAAAATACAAAATACTGCTCTGCTCCAGCAATATTGTGTTCAGTGACTATAGTAATTTCCCGCCACCGCAACCCCGCGACAATATTGAAGATATCTAAATAAAAAAATTCAGATAAAAACGAAATGAAATCAAATTTTAATGGATATTATTTTAATTTCATTTATCCAAGCGCCCGTCATTGAATTAAATTGGCTGAAAAAAAGTGTCCCAGTTTGGCGAGCGGGCCCGGATCGCCGTTAAAACACTTCATTAGAATAAAATATATCGGATTACAATGAAACGTTTACATAGATAATCGGCCCGCCAATCAAATTGTAAATCTTAAACGTTTCAGATACCACGTGGTCCGTTCCATTAATTTTACCACTCATTTGAATTTCAAATTTTATCCGCTGATTCGAGAATCAAGTTTTTTTTTAACTTTCTCCATTTTGCGAGAAGGCGTAATCCGAAGCAAGAGTAACAAATCGTAACTTAAAATGAGAACAATCTTCTCGTTTGATGCCTTAATAATAATAAAAAATAAAAAAATTGTGTACGAAGATGACAGGGATAAATTTTTAATGTCAGCCGAACTAGGATTTATTTTTAAAATTTTGCAATTTCGCATAAGTATGAGGAATACAAAAGCAAAGACAGCAATATCCCACTAAAAATTTTCTGAGATAAATACATAATCCTGTATATACAACTGGATCACTAGGTATATAGAGTCATAACCACTACACCAATAAACTACTCAATTATAAATTCATCATATTGAATTCTTTCAACATTATTCTAATCTAATGAAACATATTTTCTGTCAATATTATAATCGTAGCTTTATTTTGCGGTGTTAGCGATTTTCGCATTTTTTCTATGCACTAGCCTAAAAAAATATCTACTGGTGCTGCATTCTAACAAAAAAAATAATTTTCAAAATGTTCTGGGATTTTAATTTGAATACTTGTATATCAGAAACGACACTATAGTACTAGAGGAGCGTTTTTCAATAGCCCTGGACTCTATTAAATCATTTTTTTAAATAATTGTCTTGATCCATAACAGATTGCTCCATCTACCGTACAAGTTATAAGACGAGAACCTTCTGTATATGAAAGTGATCTTCTGTCTTTTGCTTTAAATACATCGACAAGATTGCTCAGTTCATTCATAAGTTGCATACTCCACGTTATGGTTTGTCTATTCATTACAACCTTTCTGCATTTTGGGACATAGAATAATGCTTGAACTAGATTACGTCTATAGGCCCCGGCCTCTGCTGCTGTGGTGGGGTATCGTTGTAATATTTAAAGTGTCGATAAAAAGGTAAATATTTTTCTTTTATATCGAGGATATACTGGCAGAAGGCATTGAGTCATAAAAAGAAGTTCTGACATAGTTGCATTTAAAGATATATGAAATCTTTGACGCAGTCAAACTCGTAAAATCATTACCTACGGATTTTTTTTTTTTTGAGTATCATACAAAACTGTCTAATGGATACCCGCATTATAACATTTGAAATTAATGAGATGGACGTACATATTTATACAAAAAAAAAACTTGAATAAAATGACTACTGGCTTAATGCATTCTTTTCTAGTTATTTCATTGGGCATTCACACTATTCTACTGAAAAATCAAATGAACTTTAATAATTCTTTCGTTTCTCTATTCCGATACGCAGCATACGGATTTGTATCCGATTTTTCATATTTATATCCTCTTCATTATTATATTTATTTATGTTTCTCGACATCATGTCGTTGGATCTAATGTCGGTTGGATCTTTCGTCGCGTGGGTATTTTATCTTTAAACCAAATATTCGTGGACTATTTGTCATGTCAAGGGATCAAGGTCAGCGGGTGTGGGAAAAAATTGGCTGAAGGCAGCAAGAATAGAGAATTTGAGAGGATGATGTCAAGTTTTTTGTCAATGAAATATCTCCACTAATTGTAGAAACACCGTGAAGAATGGCATCGTTTATGAAATTTGCTTACAAAAGGTATACGCAGAAAGTTGCGTGGTGGTCACTCTCACTTTTTTAATGCCATTCGCCTCAACAAAAAATATTTAACATCTTATTTAAAGCGAGAGTCGAGATTATCTTTCCTCGGACGTGATCTAAGGCAGGCGTTTATAAAATTTTAATACAATAGAAATTTAAATATTCCCTCGCACAATCTTTAATATGGCGGCAAAATTTAATCGTTCTCTAAAAACTTGAGAACTCATCTTTATCCCCACGGATATAAAAAAATTTCTATATCTACATTATTTTAATGAATATAATTAAACTAATCTACATCCATAAAAAGCAGAGTCCATTAGATATGGCAAATATTTAAATTGAATATGTTTACTTATCTGATTCATTCAGAGCTGTACAGAAATTCTTTATTTGATATACGAGTATATGTATGATGAAAATTATGATATACTGGCAAAAAATAACAGTATAACTGACAACGATAGCTGTAAAAAAAAATTAAAATAATAATTTGTATGGCAAGGAGTGCAATGTCATATAAACAATTTTGGAAAAAAAGATCTTTGGCAGATTGTGATGGTCATCAATTTGGACAGTGATGCAGAAAGAGAGTGAAGATCCAAACCATCCAGCGTTCGATGTGTGTACATTGATGTAGTTTAATGTGTGGCAAGCAAGTATAAAAGGCAAAAAAGGCAAGGTACTCACAATTGGTATGTATTCACTTTCGTTTATTGCAGTAAAATGTTTACAGGAATGAGGTTTATTTACAGGAATGTAAATTATAAAAAGTTATGAATCTAAACCAGAAAAAATTGCTCTTTTTTAAGTAAAATATGCCTAAAACAATTAATGGATTACTAGAATATTATAAATTGAATATTAAAAATTCATTCCCTTCAGTCAAATAATTTTGCAAGGAAGGAAATAAAATATCCGCAAGACCGATTTGTTTTATTTTTGATTTTTTTTAAAGTGAATGAATTTTAAAAGTTCGATGTAAGTTTATTTATAGTAGTACAAAGTTTTACACAAAAGGTCAGAATATTGAAAAAAAATACAAACTAAAAAATTTCGCTTTCTTTATTGATATAAGAATATTATCTATTGTTTAAATTTTTACTACAATAGCTCTTTACATCCTGTGTATAAACACATATTTTCAGAAATATTTTAACTTAATTTGATTTCAACCACGTATAATTTATTTTTTTCGTGGAGATGCTAACACGGATTACATGCCGCATCAAAATTCTTACTATTTTCAAACTCATCTAAACGCTATAAAAATAGGACTAACTTGTTGGTGTCCTGGACTGGGGTTGGAACCACCGACTATCTCATCACTAGGTGAGTTTCATGACCAATACACCAATAAGCCATGTAATATTCATCATAAATGAAAATTAAGATTGATTAAATTTTCATAAAACTTGTTATGGGAGTTTGTATATTTAAATTTAAAAGCTATTTCGGCTGTCTAAGCTATTTTAAAACAGTGGATGTACACCGTACAATCGACTTATTTATACCCCTTCCCCTATTGGCAATTAGGTAAATGACTTCGTTGAGTTGGGTGTAGGTATATTAGGATTATTTTTCCTTCCTCGAAATACTTATCATTACTTAAAATTTCCTCATTTATGATAAAAACTATTTTATAACTCTTTAAAATGACGGAACATTGGTTCGCGTCTTTTCTAAGCCCTAGTATACATTTATACCTTTATGGCGGTCCACGGAGCGGCGGCCGTAGCAACATTTTTCTAGCCGTGAATTCGGAAAAAATTACGGACGTTACATGACGTTACGGACGGACAGACAGACAAGCAGACAGATGGACAGACAACGAAATTATTATGTTTGATATTTATGTTTACTAATGACTATTGTTGTAAAATTTTATGATAAGTTTAATTGCCATTTTTCTTCTTTTTCTAGTTCTACAAATTAAAAAAAAACTTATTTATCAAATATTAATCATGTTAAAATTGACGAAATGTGGAATAGGTTTTAATGATTGTTATGATAACGATGAGTTTCCAATTGTCTGTTCTGTTTAATTCATTTACCTCTATAATGCACGTCTTGTAATTCTCACTGTACAGCATTACGGTTACGATATGTGGCCTGAATCAGTATTCATAGTCTATTATTTATTACACACTAAGCAGAACCTGGCATCGGGACATTGAGTTTCCAGTTACGCCCATGAGTTCGGCGGATGTCTACTTGTAATTTATAATTCCTATTTAAATGTCATTATATCAAGACGTACTTCACCGTCGTGATAGCTAAAGAATTGAAGAAAGGTCCGCTTACAAATCATTTGATTCACGACTCATTCAGAGTTTTTTGTTAATTTTGGCAGTACCACTGAATATACCTGTGGCGTATGATTAATATGATGTGACCTTAAACTTTGTGACCCGTTACTGCGAACATATTGATAATTGATAATCATTATGTCTTACTTACTATTAAATTATTTCTGGTTTTTATTACCATTTAATATGTACACATATAAGGGGTGTAACAGAATTAGTCCACAATATTTAATAGGTAGATTCCTGCCTAAAACACGAGTGGAAAATTTTAAACATCAACTTACTATCACTTCGTTTTTCCTTGGGGATAGATGGAGAGAATAGGGCTCCATACTCTTCTGACCTTTCATACAACTTGACCATCTTCTAGTATGTAGCTAACCGGTTAATTATCGCCCTTTCTATCTGGTGCCGTTAACACTTGCGTCACATATCATTCTTACCCTTCATTCTACATTCTTCAATTTACTATTTATTAATTCTATTAACTATGCTACGATCAGCCTTGCATTACTTCCTAATTTATTTATTATTTATTCTATTATAAATGAATTTGCAACACATGTGTCTAAATGATCTCATATTTACTGCATTTAGTCGACTTTTATTCCTCTTCTGCCAGCTCCAGGATTCAATTCCGTAGGTACATCAGTGTTGGTACCAGAATTCCATTGTGTACTGCTAGTCTTTCCTCGGTAGTCGTATTTCTATTAGAAATTCTTGCGTTCAAAGCACCATTCACCTTATTTCCATGAAATATAAATCTTCTAATATGAACAGTAATTGAAAATTCTTGTTTCAATTTCTGCAAAGTTATAATCATTTTAAAATTTTTATTTTTATTTTTATTATTTTTTTTAATAAATTTATACATATTTTCTATTGTTATAGATCATGCCAAGTCTTGTACAGCTTGTCAGCATGTTTCTTGTCCATTTTCTTGCATAAGTACATTGCATATTTAGTTATAGGTATAATTTACGTAGAATAAAATATATATAAAAGTTGATAATATCATATGAATATTACAAAACTTAAAAATAAACTTAGTAATGAGACTAGGTAAAAGATAATAAATAAAGTAGTAAAGAAGTAAAAGATAATAATTTTATTTGACATTAACAAAACTTAATAATAAACTTAGTAATGGGACTAGGTAACCGATCGAAATAATAAAAAAAAACATGAACATCAATATGAATCTCTGACATCATGATAAATAAAAAAAATCATTGATTAGCTCAAAGTAAAAATAAAAATAATTGATCAAATCGATTAATCTATCTATTCATACTTCATACCCGGCATTGCAAGGGTTAAGGATTAAGTTGATAATGTGGGAGGGGTAAAACAAAGATTCCAGTGTTTTGCAAAGCCTCTAATTAAAATAATGTTTCCATTTCATCAAGGCTGGGATGGATAGGATGTCTAGGGAAGAAATATGGTCTATTTTTTCCTTCGGGAATATGTATACAAAATTTGGATCCCCTCGGTGAAGCGGTGTAGATTTGTACAGAAATCTGGGGAAGGGGATGCATTAGAGGGGAAATGGGAAATGTTGCCTATATTATCCGACTAGTCTTAAAGAATATTTTTAATAATAACAAATTTTGAATCCGATTGGTCGAACGGTACAGATTTAAATTGTAAATATATCATGGTGACGGTAAGGGGCAAAAGAGGAGAAGGTAAACGTCGCCTTTATTATCCGCCGGGTCCTAAAGAATAAGTTTCCAAATCTTGAGTTGAATCGGACAAACGATGTTGATTTTTATAGAGAACAGACAGACAGAGATTGAGTTTTATAGGTATAAGATTTATAACAATAGTAAGTAATCACTAGGCGGGATTTTTACATTTTAATTATTTACATATTTATTTTATATCTGTATTACCTGTTATCTACCAAAATCCCCTCTACTAAAATGTCGTAATATATGTATAAACATTCTTACCTACTATAGTGTACATCTACAGACAATATCAGGTTTGATACTATAACGCAAATCTGTCACTGGTTTTTAGTCTATAAAGGGAGGTCACCGATTTGACTTGTATATTTTTTAAATTAAGGATATATTGCATTACAACTTTATCAAAAATATACAAAAACGAAAAAAAATTACTTGATCAACTTTTCCAGAATGCTCGCGATGCTTGTTCAGTACAAATCGTGGTTCTTAATGAATTTAAAATGTTTAGAAATTTGTGGATGACCCGAGTCGGCTGTTAACCAGTTTCAAATAATTATGTACCCCGGAATATCTGATATCATTGAGATGTCGCCTTAACGATCTCTTATTTATATATTTTCCGACTGTGTAAGATCTCCCAGCGGTAATTAACTCAGCCGCATAATGGAGGGAATAATAAATGATCGCAGCGTCCTCAGATTAAAACATAAAATGTGTTTCTGAATTATAATTACGGCCGTAGCGATTTTAGAAATAAAACGTAAACGGAGACAGACGCCACGAATTCCAAAGATAAACTCCGAATTACAGAGAATTCATTATTGCATCGGCCGAGAGAGAGAGCGGGAAAGAGAGGAATATTGTTGTTTAAACCCGCAATTCTCCATCCATCCAAAAGTGGTGAGCCAAGATGAAATAATTTGGCATACTGTCCTCTCTGCCTACCCCTGCGGGGAAGCAGCGGTGTACTAATTATTTAGTTTGTCAATTATTTCTGATCTAAGATAACATCTTTCTAAAAACTGGTCTAAAAGGCATAAAAAATTGAAATACTTTTCAGGCGTATTCTAGTATAATTGTTAATAATTCCGAAGAATGTCATATACACATATAAGAATATTGCTTTAAAAACTCCATGCAATAATATGGATCATAAATATAGTTAAATATATATATCTCATTACCAACGGTGACATCTGTACAGACTTATGGGAATGACAAAAATTTCAAAAACAGGTGGCGGTAGTAAAAATACAACACACATATAGAACAGGGCGTGCATATTAAACATACATATGTATATACAATTTATAAAAACTAAATATACCTTTGTTCCTACTTAAGCCATACGATAGGTTGTACGCCCTATGGACACCCAAAAAGACTTCCATACCTAGTTTCCCATATAAAAAAGTAGCTTCATCTCTATGAGACACCTATAAAATATCTTGATTAACCTCTTTGTACATCCGAAGTCTCGGCTACCTTCTATTTTTCCATTAGCGGAGTGAAAAACTTTATTTCAGAATGAAGACACACGCACACGTTCACTAGTTTGAAGACTACAAAGTGTGCGCTTCATTTGTTGTGGGTACCGAAACATTACGCGCTTCATCTACTTCAATGAACTACATGAAGTGAGCTAATTGTAAAACTACGAAATTGTGCATGCAGCTAAAAATTATCGATGACGGCAGGGTTGAATTAGAAATAGTCGTTTTATCTTTATCAAATTTCCAAAAAATAAAATCTGATGGGGGGATGATATTTCAAACATAAAGACGTTCTAGCTACATCAACTTGGGTAAAAATTTTCACAAAATTGAAGAGTAAAGTTTAAAGTTTGAAGTATAAAATGAAGTGTGAAGTTTTAAGTGTGCATTTGAAGTGAATACTTCGATTGAGAAATGTTTGAAGTGTGCACTTCAGTATAGTGAAGTACTACATTGTAGTACTTACCTAGTACAGAGCGGACCCATCACTACTTTCATACATAATGAGTTGTAAAATATCATCTTTTCACTGCAGATATTGTGTCTGAAGTATTTCAGTTGTATAAGATGGAAACCCGGCATTACAATTGAATAAAAAATAACAATATTATATCTATAATCAAAGTGTATTTATTATAAGATATTTTTGGTTTTCTCTATAGAATAATGTCGAACAGGTTAAGCAAGTATTTAAAAGATCGCATCATAATTTTCGAGTCGGCCGTAAAGTTTAATGAAAAGGAAAGAGAATTGATTGGAAACGGGGAACTAGTTGTTTTGCATAGAAATATCGTAAAAGTTCTTTTTCGTAAAGGATTTCGCCGATCTTATTTACTGATTTCGATAAAAACGGCCGTTCAAGCTTATGTATCAAGAATACATATTCTCTCCTTAGACCTTTTAACAACTTTATCTTCGGTTTTGAAATTTACATTTTCTGAATTGAAAGTGAATTGGTCTGGTATTTTAAATTTATTCAAAATGTTTTTTTTAAACCATGAAAATAAAATTATTATATTATCAAAAAATTTTAACATGTCTGTACAACCCTAACGATTTTAAAAGTTTTTGTATTTAGAAGAAAAATAAGCGTGAAGAAGATTAAAATAACATGTATATTTTTAACATACACAATATCATAAAGTTATTAATAGTCCTAGTGGCATTAAAGTGCAATGTAAAAATAGAAAAAAGGAGTAATTAAAACAAAAAAAAACCGACAACTTCAATGTCTGCGACGTGTGATGAGACATCCAGAGAAGTACAAGTCTTGCATCTCATAATACAGGGAAAGATTGTCGGAAGTTGGGGCCCTGGAAAAAGGAGAACATCATGGCTGAAAATCCTGGGACAGTGGTTTGGTTTGACATGTAGAGCTGTTCCGGTCCGCAGTAAATAAAATTCTCAAAGCCAACATGATAGCCAATGTCCGTTGAACGGATAGGACATGAAAAGAAGAATAAGAAGAAACAATATTTAATGACAATTAGGATAATATTTTTTTATTACAAGCCGTACACCCGTGAAAAATGACGGGAAATAATAATTGCAAGATTTTGAAGCTGAAGATTAATGAATAGAAAATCATTTATTTTTCGCTTAAACCTAAAACTAAATTAAATTAAATAATAATGTAAAAATCGTAGCGTGTTGCCTCATTGCGTATCACACTCTAGCTATCTGAATTTGTAATTCCAGCTTAATTCCAGTAAGTTACGGACGTTACGGGTAGACAGATAGACAGATAAAAAATTAATATATTTAGTTAGATACAGAATACACAGGTTGAGAAATTAGAAGCACTGTAGAAACATAAAATATTTTTTTTATTATATAATTAATTTTTACGATAAATCTTCATTCAAATATATTATTCTCTACGTTACAACGTCCATCACGCAAGATGACGCTGTTTTCATACCTGAAACTTACGATCAAAATATGGATATTAAATTTACTATCATTAAAGAATCATTAAAAAATTCTAAAAAAATATTTATGTAGATGTATAAAAAAAGTAAGAATTATGAGTTTTGATTTATATACCGCTGGGACAAGATAACAATTAATGTAATGTTTAAAATTTAAACATCTAAAGGTGCGTAATTTTTGACGGGTTTTAAGCAAGCAAACAAGGAAAGAAAAAACTAAAGTGGTTCCTTCGATGGATCCAGACTCGCATCACCCTTTACTTGACCGGAGCATTACTCATTAAACCGAGACAGCTCACGTCACAAGGTCGAGCTGCACGATGCTCTCGTCGCTCGGCTCGCTGCCCCTACTCGCGGCACCAGGCAGAGTGGCGGGCGAGGTCGCCGAGTGCGGCGCGGACGAGAGGGTGTAGCGTAGCTCGTGAGGCGGATGAACTAAAGGTGCCACTTATCTCGGCCCGGTAATAGCGGCGCACACTTCTCACCAATTTTACAATACATACAGACGGGTACTGTGTAACACTTCATTTATGTAACTATATATGTACACATGCTAACTACCTATAAAAATAAAATATTTTTTTTAAATATTATAGTCAAAAAGTAAAAAAAAAAATTGTCCACCTTCATTTTAAAACGTATGTCATACGGAGCACACCAAAAAATTATTTTATTTTATTTAATAATGTAACATTTTTTAAATTGTTATTTCCACAACATACCAAAAGATCATTTTTGTGTGACTTTCCATTTTAGTTTTACACTGAAAAGTATAAATTTACATTTTATAGATTTTAAATCTCCTTAAGTCAAAAATAGATAGATGGAAGGTTCCCGGAATTGGGACATATTATACAACTTTAAAAAAATTTATAATGTTACTATGGTATTGATGAACGTTGTATTGTGTAGAGTGATAATTAAGCCAGGTTGTACAGGTTATAAGCCCTGGGCAATCATATATTTCGTCCCTCTGAGATTTATCTTATTAATTCATCTTAATCAAAAATAGACAAAAATGATGAAATAAAACACTGAACTTTGTTTTTTCCCACTATTTTATATTTGAGAATTATTTGAGAATGTTTCGGAAACGTCCGTTTCCTTCTTCAAGTGAGTTAAGACTGAGGTGTGTGGGAGTGGTTGTCTGATGTATGGGTTGGGGATTCAGTAGAAGTCGAGGGGGTATCTAGGTGGTGAGAGATCGGGAAGTAAAATTGTAAGAAGGGGTGATGTGAAGGGTTGTACTTGAATATTGATTATGTTATTTTTTGTGTTTAGTTTTAATGAATTTCAAGTACTTCTAAATTATTTTGTTTTAGGCCGTATGTCTGTTTATGTAGGATGTGTATTTTTGTATTGTTGAATGTGTGGTTATTTTCTATAATATGATTAGCATATTCTGAAAAATTATGATTTGTGAGGCACCTTTTGTGTTCTTTAAATCTTGTTTCTATTGATCTACCTGTCCGACCTAAATATTGTTTACAAAAAAGAGTTAACAATATTTCATGCGGAGATTTTAATACTGAAATTGTTTAATTAGTAAAAAAAATCTGAATTCTCAAACCACGTCATGGATAATAATCATTATTGTCGTCCCGCGTAAAGGTATAAAAAGAATAATGTTTAAAGTTGAGAAATTAAAGAAAATATGAATTGGAGTATCTACTATTTTATTATTTGTTCAACTACGTACCAAAATGCCGTCTCTGTGTGACTTTCCATTATTGTTCTACAAGATCAGTGTAAATATGCATTTAATAGTTTTTCGATTTCCTCAATTCATAAACAAATAGTTCAGAAAAAAGATTTTCATGCAAAAATTGTAATATATAGGTCAAACTTCTGAAAATCTCTATGTTGTAATAAAAAAGTTAACCGTTGTTTAACTTGTAATAATTTTTCTGTATTCGCGAACCGCATCATGGATAAAAATCTTTATTTTCATTCATATACAATTAAACTTGTCCGTGTGGTCGCACATAAAAGTAAGAAAATCATTTATATTAAATTTTTAGAAATTATAACAGATTTGATCTCGATTATTAATAAAAAATAATAAAATAACGTTTTAAAACACTTCTTCTCTCCTCTCAAAACTAATTACAACCATCTTTACAGCGGTAGCTACGGTTCCTTTTCACAGTGGCTAATTATTTGTATATCTAGCTTATCCATATAAAAAACCTATTTTACATTAAAATCAGTTTAATACTTCATTTGTAATGATAATGATGGTTATATTTTATATTTTAAACTCAAGTAGAAATAAGGATGATCATAGGTAATCTATTTTCTTACTACAATAATGATAGTTAATTTTCTATAATTGAAGGCGTCCCTACAAACAAAGTTCTGTATTCAAAAACAAAATTTTACAGGAGGGAGAAAAACATTTTGAATAAATAATCAGGATTTCAGTTTTATTTTCGTATATTCACTTGCCAATTATGGACATTAGATTGAGGTTTTCTTTGTTTATTCATATTGTTAAGCAATCTCAGTGACATCGTCGAAACGTTGAAATCCGTCGTATCAGATGACAATGGATGAATATAAACTCTTTTTCTACGTTAGCTAAATTTTAGGTCAAATTTCGGCAAGATTGTATAGAAATCATGCGAAATAAAATACCACACATAGTGCATACTGTTATTTAGGCCATTTTAAAACAATAAAATCATTTTGTGACCTCCTGTAGTATATAGAGCCTTTTTAAAGGAACGCCTTCAATTATTTATTAAAAACGAGTTAAAATTATGCTTCACGGACCTCGCATTCCAAACCCCTGGCACACACACACCGCCAAAGCAACCAATCCCAACTATAATGTCTTCATCAACCCAACTGACAGCTCTCCCACACGAGTGCAGCTCCAATCACACCAACACTGACAAGATCGTGTAGTCGTTAATAAACTTTTTAAGAATCGCTACGATTGAGAATGATGATTCAGGATATACAGGCTGGTCACAAATTAATTGATAATATTTTTTCAAATATATTTGAAAATTGTTCTAGAGCACAATTTGAGCTAACAAAACGAATGCTCAAACTATATTAAATATAAATATATACAATTAATAATTAAGATAAATTATATGAGTCTATTTAAATGGAAGTCTATTTATAGGGTGTATTATACTATTTTATATTATATTAGTGACTTTATATAATTATCCTTCTGTGGAAAAAATCGTGTAATTGAGTATTCAGAACACACATATAAAAATATTGTTAAAGATATAATTAAATTATTATTTAAAAAATCGAATTAGTATGTACAAATAGTCTTCTCATCATTATGTTTAGAGTTTATTTGGAAGAACGGACAGATTAAAAACAATTGAAGTAGATATATTTATTTATTGTCATTCTCTAATATAGATAAATATTAGGTTTGGTAATTATTTTGTTATTTCTATTATTTCGTTAAATGCAATTTTGTGGGTAGGTAACGTTTAACTGAAAAGATTTATTTTATTTTCAGACATGTGAGTCTTGTTGCTTTTCAATCATTAGAATTTCTAAATACAGTCGAATTTGGTTATTATGAGCTCGGATATAAGGAGATCACTGCTATATTGAGGATTACTGTAAAATGATTTTAATGTACGCGTTTGCCCATACAATCCCGGATATACTGGGCAAATTTTGTGCAAAACTGGGAAAATGTGCAAATATAATTGTATGGGTTACTGAAAAGAAACAATAGGTACTTAAAAATGCTTTTAGCGACTCACAATGGATAACGGCTTGTTCTATGATAACCCCAAACTTGTAATTTTAGAAATTACTAAACGTCAGCTAAACAATATTTTATTTCTATGGTCATATAACTCCATAGAAATTATCAAAGCAATGCCAGTAATAATTATTGAGGGATTCTAAAATTGTTGAAATGACAGTTAATTATATGCAGATACCTGTATTGATATTTTAAATCAAACTCAGTTAAATACAAAACCTTTCATTAGAAACATATCCACTAATAAACCAAAGTGTCTCTTTTTTGGTTTGTGTTTTCTAGGGTATTGTGCCGTATTTTTACGACCTTTCCGACGTTCCGGAACCATTGCAGGGTCCATCATCTGGGCTAATGGGTTGTCAGCCACATGAAACATATTAGTGTAGTTTATTAGTGCTGATTATTCACTTAAGTGCTAAATTATTTATTCATTTCCCATATATAATATATTTTTTTTTATCGTTCATACTTTGATTTTTAATTTTTATAATACGTTATATCCTGATGAAAGGACCATTGGCACCAAAATGTCAAGGTATTTTCGACAAATTAGTGATGTTAACAAAGTATTTCTATTTTTGATGGATTTGGCATTTAAATTGTAGAGATTATTATGTATTATTCATGATGATTATTATTATATTAAATATACATATTAAATAATATATTAAGAGTTTGATACTTCACCCGTCTATCTCGAAACTTAAGTAGTAAAAAATAAAAAATATTATTAAACTCATATAGAGGTAACACGTATAATATTTTTAACATCTATAATAATCAGAATATTTTGAGTTTGTCCAAATTTTTCAGAACACGGAACTGGATTTTTGTCACAGGGACATCATTAATCATTATAATTGGGAAGAATCTCATTACACATATAAAGGATATTGCTAAAAAAAATTCCAATCACAAAAAATAGATATCTCATTAATGATATCTGTGGTCATTTAAGGGGAAGGAAAAGTTTTTGGGTGCTGGTTGCGCTAAAGATTATTAAAACACATATATGGAACACGTTGTAAAATTTAAATATATATAAATTCCAAAAAAGAAATTGATAGACATGGTATTCTATCATGGGTGGAATGGTGAACGTTACATTGTGTAAAGTGATCAATTAAGCCAGCCGTACCATAAATTGTAAGGTCTATGAACACCCAAAGACTTCCATATCTACTTTCCCATAAGAATTTAATTTCGTCTCTGTGAGATATCTTTCATATATATTGATCTATAATAATCTATTATCATGAAAATAAAACATATTCTCGTTATGAATGTATGCTTTATTAGTATATGTTATCGAATATACGAGTATATATAAGTTCTGGACTTTCATTTAAAATTAAATAATAAAGTGATTATTGAAATGGTAAATAAAAGTAGTATTTTCACACAACACACCTTACTCTAATATAACGAGAACAACATATGATAGCAATTTTAGTCACTCCCGTCGTGCTCGTTATAACCAAGTTCGACTGTATAGTCAAAACTTAAATGAGATATTTATGAGTCACGAATGCTGATACTGAATAAAGTATTTTGTCACCATTGTAACGACAATGTTTCTTGTATGAAATTTATCAAAAGATATAAAAAAAATGATGCTTCACAATTACATATTTTTTATGGCGCTTTGTTTCTTATTATTTTTCGTCGTGTTTCTCTTTTTATCTACTATTTTTGTTTAGTGTGGACATCCTGCTACTAATTTTTCCTCATCAGCCTCTTTCTCCCGTTGCTATCGGAATGATGAGAGCCTTTTATGTGGCCATGCTAACAGAATTACTCAACAGCATGTGTAAGAAACTGTTATGTGGTAAATGTATATATATATACTAGTTTCTTAAATGGTCCAGCTTTGTCACACATCTGGCTCAGCGTAGCGTCTTCATCTCATTGGAATGTATGTATTCTTCATGAACTTTTTGGATTCTCCAGTACCCCTCTCAATAAACCAAAATAGGCCTTATTTATTAAAAAAATATATTAATAAAATTGTTTATCTGAAACCATCAAATGTGTGAACAAACTATATGAATTGCTGTCTTATATCAAAATGTCTTAATTTTTTATGTCACTAATTAACGATAATAGCTTTCCAATAGTCAAATTACTATCCTCTCTCATTACGTCCCATGAAATAGACCCAATTTAAATACTGAACTTCATCTTGCAATCAAGTCTTCATAGATTGTTGTTTATAATCTTTTAGGATAGGTTATAGTTATTTAACCATGTGACTTATGTCTACGTTTCTTCCAAAATCGTACATAAATTAAAAGATGCCTAAAAACCTTGACAGGGACTTTTCTTTGAATATCTCAGAGAGTTCGAGTACCTAACTTATGCAGAACCACGATAACAGATGTTGCCTAAAATCTCTTTAGGTTAAAAATATTTATCGAAGAGATGTTAGACGATGGGAAAGGAAATTCTTGGAATAGCTGTCTTATTTTGATTTTATTTAATTAAATTAATGTGTCACCACAGATATTAAATTTATTTTAGAAGAACAATTAGTTTTCGAAAAATTAACAGAATACTCAAACAATGAAGACACTTTTTGCTTCCAAGAAGGACAAGACTTCCAAGAAATCACAATAAAGCCTTTATTATTTTCTATTTCTATAAAATCCTTTGTTTCAAATATTTTCTTTCATCGTCCGATTTCTCTTGGTAAGCTTATTTCGATTAATATGTTAACAAGACGTGTACTCGTGTGGGTGAGTCTCATTCGGTATAATTACACCCATACAGAGATGCGGAGGAATTCAGAAAAAAGTTAATAGAAAACGAGATATAAAGATATGGTTATTGAAACGTCTATCCCCCGTATTATAGTCGGCCAGAACGGTGCGTGGGCTTTGTTTAATAGCTGAAATTAAGTCAATAAATCAAATAATTTGTTAAGTAATAAATAATGATTTTACAGGCAATACCATATAGCTCGTTTTTAAATA
Source organism: Agrypnia vestita (assembly GCA_016648135.1). NCBI lineage: Eukaryota > Metazoa > Arthropoda > Insecta > Trichoptera > Phryganeidae > Agrypnia > Agrypnia vestita. The sequence continues at coordinate 28,904 of JADDOH010016421.1, forward strand.
TCACTTACAGGTAACAGAAAAAGGTCTAAACAGTTTTTTTGTACATTTAAATAATTGTTATTCTACGGGGGACGTCCTTTTATGATAAACAGTTGAGAATAAAAAATAAATGGTGAATTTAGAAAAAGTATTTTACATATTTTTATATAAAATTTTATATTCAAGTATCGTTCCGTGTATTTCGCGAAGAAAATTTTGAAAGAAAACTAATCCGAAAAAATTACTTCGAAATAAATTGTCAATTTCCTTAGAAATATATGAATTAGGTGGATACTTTTATTGTTCAGATATTTTTCATATTCAAAATATTGAAATTTGATATATTATAAACCTACTTTTCTCTGTTCTTTCATTCATTCATTCATTCAAATATTCAAAATTTTGAAATTTGTAATACTATAAACCTGCTATTCTCTAAAGAATTAAATATCCCATGTATGAAGTTCGTCTATCGTGTCCCTCATAAGACGGGTAAAAGATGAAAAGAGAAGCTTTTAACTAATAAATTAGATAAACTACGGAGAGGAAGCTATTTATATGAGAAACGTATATAGGAGTCTTTTATACGATGGTTCAGGGCTTACAACCTATATGAGCTGTTTTAAGTGATCACTCTACACAATGCAAAATTCACCAATTCCGTAGGAAGAACATCCACATATTATCAAATTTTTGAAAGTTTTATATATATTCCAAATTGAAACCTTCCATATATTTGAAGAAACTTATGCTAGACACACCTGTTACTTGTCCTTCTCATGAAATAGTATACACAATTAAATAATAATCATGCAGTTTACAAATTCACAAATTGTGTTCTCAGAACATATATATAATAAAATATTTTTATTTTGTATCTAGTTTAGTTCTCTTCAGAGCTAGACATCAATTTTACGTTACGTGCTTAAAGCTATTAAAAATTAGGCTTTATTACCCTTATGAAACGCCACCATTCAGTTCTCTTAATTCAATTGTTTGGTATTTTGTATATTTTTTATTTAAATTGCAAGATTATAAAAAAAAATTACACCTGAGTATATGAAATTTTTTTGGCTTGTAGTCTTGGTGACGTGTTTTTTTCGAATTTTATATGTTCGTCTTCTTTGACGGATTTCTATCTTTGGGACTGGAAATATTTTGAATAGCGTTTGTGTGGAGAATGTTAATTTTTTTAAGTATGACTTTAATAATTGTTCTCTGAATTACTTTAATTCGATTTATTATATTATTATAAGTTCCGCCCCAGCCTATTATTCCATGTTGGAGTAGTGAGCGGATAGTTGCATAGTATACCTTTTTTAAATTGTCTATGCTTAAGATGTTTAAGTATATATTAAGTATATATATTTTTCTTGGTGTAGTGACTAGACTTTACAGTTTTTATCACCCTTGTCGCTACTTCCATGTCCTCTTTTTACACGTAACCAGTGTAACAGACGTTGTAATTTAAACCATGACATAAAATGGAATTTTCCTTCTAGGGCACTGTTCCCAAGGTCCCTCGATGGTGTGTCTTGAGATCTGGCCTCGTGCCAGGTGCAGTCTCCAATTTTATTTCAAGATTTGAAATAGATTTTTTATAGTCACTATACAAATTAACTGTCTAAGGTTTAGATAGATATTGAGTAAACGTACGCTTGTATTGTGGGAACAGTTATGTATTTCTAAAAGGAATTCATTCTCTAAAAAATAACATAACATATAAAAAAATGAAAAACATTTTTACGTTAGATATTGTTTAAAACCGCATATTTTATAAAATGATAAAAATATATTTTTAAAAAATAGCAAGAATTCTGTTAAATTCTTTAAATATTTTTTTACTAGCCGTAAACCCATTATTTATATAGCCGTTAAACCGAAAAATCACGGGACATAATAATAATTAATAACCCTTGCATCTAACATGAGCCGCGCGCTGATTAACATGTCAAATCCTAGCACCCGGGCATCATTAGCGGCCATCATTATTGTTGTTCCACCCTAATTCCAGCGAGTTACGGACGGACAGACATTCGAAGTTAGGATAGTCGATAATAGTTTATTTCCAAAAGTTGATAAAGAAAGGTTCAGATTTTTTTTTTTCAAATAAAAATATTCCACTAAACACAGGATCAGGGCTGTGGGGTCATTTAAATATCTGTCTTCCCCAAATTTATCTTATACGTGATGTGTGTAAATTTAATTTTCAATTTTTAGTACACTTTGCATCCTGATGAAGGACCATTGACCCTTTAACATGTTAATAATTCAATAAATAATACAATTTGTAATTAATGTTTTCTTTTTGTTAACATAAATTATGTTACCACAGTGTTTAAAATTATTATTTATTTATTATTATCTGTATGCACGTATATTTGTTTACTTTTACAGACATATTATAAATCTGTGTGTGCAGTTTGTAAGAATACATTGAGTATATATAGTTCAGACTACATTTCTAAAAGATAATTAATTTGACACAGTATTTAAATAATACTATTTTTTTTTTTAATTTCATTTATTTGGTAAAATGTACAAACTTAAGAGTATTCAATATAATTGAATTAATACACATTTATATTACACGTTTACCCACTTTTAAATGAGAATTTATTCTCGTGTTTAAAAGTGGGGGCATTGTCATACATGTATATATCTATTAGTAATGAAATCGTTAGTGTAAGACATTAGATTAAATAAGTAAGATATAGAAAAAGAAACATTAGATTAAGTTATAAAAATTATGTTAAAACAATTTTCTACAGTCCGCCGTAGTATTTCTTTAATGATTTGTCAACATTTTTTTTGTCCATTTCATATTTTAGTTTTTTCGGTAGTTTGTTAAATAGTTTTGAAATTACGCACTGTTTAGTCCTATCGCCGTAGAATTTTTTTTTTTTTCCAGTTTTTTCCGTTACTAAAAAAAATGGACTGTTTATTGTTTTTTGGTGATGTACGGCAACAAATGCGATAGACAGGAATATATTTAACTGTAATTTCGGATATTTTATACGCACCGTATGTATTACCGAGAAGCGAATCTCGACGTTTCGTTGGATACTTATCCAACGTCATCGGGAGGACGACCTTTACCCGCGGAGGTGGAGGTCGGACTGATTAGGTGCTGCTTTCTAGGGCGTAAATTATATGCACTTTGTTGTGGAGTGTTCTCTTCTTCTACAATAGAGGTCGCCAGTGTGCAATATGTACTAGTTACGTCGGCGAATTTTACTGCGACTTCTCTCAAGGGTTGAATCAGTGTCGTTAGAACAGGGCGCCAAATACTTGATAGTTTGTAACCGTCATTTCTATTGAAATTGGGATGTTTGTATATTTCAATGGACTCCCTCACTAATCCGGGTATAAGGTACGGTTCTGTTGATAAAATTTTTGCCTTGTCGAATCTGACGAAGTGACAGAGATTCCCTTTGGATGCATTTTCGCAATACAAACATCCCAATTTCAATAGAGGTGACAGTTACAAACTATCAGTCCGACCTCCACCTCCGTGCGTAAAGGTCATTCTCCTGATGACGTTGGATAAGTATCCAACGAAACGTCGAGATTCGCTTCTCGGTAATACATACGGTGCGTATAAAATATCCGAAATTACAGTTAAATATGTCTAACGACCGTAATAACAACCTTAACTCTTTAAAAATATAGGAATATATTTCCGAAAGGAACCGAATCAGGTTATCCGCGCGTCCTGCTCCATACACGGCCCCGCAGCGCGCGCGGCTTGAAGGTGACGTCGCGGCCGGGCGATGAACCCAGACCTCCCGGCGCGTGACGCCAGCCGTACCCACTGGGCCACGGGCGGCCCGTAATAGCCGCGGTAATGTCTTCATCTCGGCGCTCGGAGCTCTGAGCTCGGATGCTGGGCCGGGTCTCTTCGCCCGTGGACCACTGCGCTGAGGCGGTGAGCACCGGCGAGGATCAGAAGCGGAGGCCGGCGAGCGGTTTGCAACAATTATTTATCATAAACGTAAACGGCGCCATATTAATGATGACGAAATGTTAAAAAAGAATATTTGCAGACGACGTTTTAGTATGTAAAGAGGATAGTGATATAGAAGCAGCGATTTACAACAAAAATAAAGAATTGTGAAATATCAAAATGGCTTCAATTCTAATAATACTTTTCATCTCCCCGTTTGTAAGACCAACTCAAAACAAAACTCCTTTATGTACAGATCCACAAATTCATTTAACACAAACTATCACCACATTGACATTTTCAACTCAACAATAAGAAATATAAAACAATCAATATCTACACTACCGCACCCAAACTAATTCGTACATTATATCTTCCCTTCTACTCCCGTCGCACATTCCCCTCCACCCTCTCCACTCGCTGTTAAAGTAAATTAAAGTAAATTACTATATTCAGTGGAAAAATTGTAATTGGCATAATTATAAAAACCATTATTTCATATTAGTTAAGATTTCTGAAACGTTGTTAATTTTCCCCAAAATAAAATAAATAAATAATTAAATGTAAATTCATTTGGAAGCAAAAATAGAATAGATATTCATGTATACACACTATACAATGATATATTAGAAAACGTAGATTAGAAAACATGTATAAAATATCTAGGTGTAATCATAGATCCACACCTAACATTTTCAAAAAATACTGAATATGTTTGCGAAGAAAATTGTAAAAAAGTGTCTTTAGAAGAATTAGAAACGCTAATTCTTATATAATATATAATAATAATATTAATCAATCAATCGATTGATTAATGATATCCCTGTGACAAAAATCCTATTCTGTTCTGAAACATTTGGACATACTCAAAATATTCTCAATAATAATATAACTAAAAATGCGTTCTTACTTATCATCACGCCTTTTTTCCAATTGACCAAAGACTTCTGTACTATCTTTCCCATATAAATAGCTTTGTCTCCGTGAGACATCCATAATTTATCTTAATTTAAGATGATCTCTGGGGACAAAATCAATTAATTGTGTTCCTAAAAATATGATATACAAAAGATATTCAAAAAAGTATTGTATATATTTTTTAATGAAATTTTTAATAGAATGTAAATTATTCTAAAAAACACAATTTAGGAATACTGAGATATATAGGAATTAAGATCTACAAATAAGAATCTTAAATTGTTTTATTTACTTTTTAAATGATGAAAAATTTTTTTATTAACACTTAAATGTTAATAAATATGTTTGTGTTAGGTACCTAATCTTTATGTTGATACTGATATATAATTTTTTTTTAAAAACAGGGAGGAATCCCTTAATTGCTACGTCTTGGATACAGTTCTCGAATTATACGTTTTGTACTAAGCAATATCTGTATTTTCATAAAATCTAGAATTTTTAATTCTTTACAATATTTAATAAAATCTCAGCTTTGTTATTAAGCGACACACATGCAATCTGAAAATACCCCGCCGCGCCAGTTAAAGGTTATTTCATATTTCATGAATTTTCCACGTGGGGTCGTAAACTACGTTATTCACGAGTATAAATTGATTAATTATATTTTCACAAAGTGTTTTCAAATCGCACATAAACTCTGCCAGCAAAATCAATTTCATGTTCAGTTTTATAAGCAGACTATTGTTGACAAGTACCTGTCAACGCGGTGACATAAGCTTCGTTTTATAAATAATTTTTAAATTTAATACATATTTCAAAAAATTATTGGTAATACTTTTAAATAAACTGGTTAACTGGCAAATATATCTGAATTCCATTACTGAATTACCAAGTTCAGGACTTTATTTCTCATTACAGACATTTTGTTAAATTAAAAGTCCTTTTGTTTACAAAAAAAATACCATCATGATCTTCGTTCTGGTTAAAGAATCAATAAGACACTTAGGTTTTCCATTATAAAAAAGTGAGTAAAATTCAGGTAGGTAGGTATCTCTCATAAACGACTATTGAAGGCCGGCGCCACACTACGCGGATTTTCTGCGGCATCTCTGCATTCGCGGAACGCCGCTACATTTATGTATGCGCTTATTTATTATCATCAACATTTTTACTGTGTAGAGTGACCAGTTAAGCCAGCTCATGCACTCAATAAGCTCTGGGCCATCGTAAAAAATACTTTCATAAATGTTTCTCATATAAATAGCTTCGTCTTCGTCTAAATAATAATATTTCTCGCTATTTATTAAATATGTTTTACTATAAATTATTCAGCAAATAAATTTTAAAGTTTGGCAATAAAATAAGATTTTTTTCTGATCGGTGTTATATTCGTATAAATCCTCAAGTGTAAAAAATACATATTGAACAAACTTTTCAATTTCATTTCGATCCGACGGCAGATGTCACTCGAAAAATTGTAATTTAAAACTTTTTAAACACCCGCAGAGAATTGGAAAAGTCGTGAAAAAATGCAAAATTATATTTTTAGCCGTCGGTAGCTACCAACCTACACGGTACGCAGATTGCATTGGAATCCTGTAGACTGAAAAATTACACCCTTCGCATTGTTTGGCTACAAATCATGAAAAATGCCCCACAATAAGGGTTGATAGCTATTGAACGGTTGCATTGTTGTTAGTGCGGTTTTGTCATTGACGTTGGAGCCAATAAAATTGTGACGGGCCGTCTGTCAGTCATCCTGGGAAAAAAGCATATCCAATTAAAATTTATTCCGAATTGTGATATGGAAAGTTTTTTAACGCTTTCAGCGAAATTGGCGGCCGAGCAGGACGAAAACAGAATACAACTCTTCAATTTTTCAATATCGACAATCGCGGAATTGATGGACTCGACATTTTTTTGATGAAACAACATACTTGTCCATTATTTGTCAGGTAACTATTTTTTAGGATTAATTAATTATAATATATAGCTACTAATATATAAGAAACGTCGGCCCGAAAGGTCGTAACAACACGGCATAATACCCCAGCAAACACAAACTATATGAATATGAGTGGCCGTGAAAACCTAAGAACATTCTTAAAGAGCTAAAGTTTGTAAATTTGGATTTAGGAGGTAATCTCCGACACTACTCATCCGATTTCAAAATTCTTTCACCAATATTTTGAATGGGCTTTCAGGGTAGATATAGAAGCTATATATTATTCCGTTAAAATAAAAGGGCTTTTTGTGGTGACCTATTTCACAACTAAAGTCGACGAAAAAATGATCGAGCGATACGTTTTTTATGGACGCTGCCTTAACGATGATGGATATTTAAATACTTTCTATAAATAAGTTGTAAAACTCAAAAATTTATATAAAAAAATATGACTAAATGTTACTAAAAATATACGCTTGCGAAGCCGCGTGGATAAGCTAGTATTTAATATAATTAAATTAATTATGATATTTATGCATTGATAAAAAAAATATTTATGAACGAGAAAATATTATGCAGATAACTTCATGCTCATATTGTCACGGAATAATGAAAGGCAAAGGAAACACTTGAAATTAATTACCACCATTATATTATATATTATCAATCACTGGATACTAATTAATTTGGAGCACCGTTCCTAGATTAACACCAATTTTGTAATTCGTGATTCACACTACTTGTAGCTCCTGAAAATTTAACAAATCCGTCGGTAGGCAAGTATTATACATTTCTATTTCACTTTACTCTTGTCTAGCTGTTCCCGGCGTTTGTGGAGAGACACAAAGGTTCCATTGTTTTGCAAAGTCAAAAAATTTGAGTCAAATCGGTCAAACGGTGTAGATTTGTATAGAAAATTACCCGCACGGCTTCACACGCGTAGATTTTTAGTAACATTTAGTCAAATTTTATCAGTTTGTATATTAACCTTAACATATAGATATACGTCAACGCAGACTTTTTTATATAACTTTTTGAGTTCTACAGCTTCTTTACAGAAAGTATTTAAATATCTCTCACCATTAAGGCAGCGTTCGTAAAAAACGCATCGCTCGACTAATTTTTCGTCGACTTTAGTTATAAAATAGGTCTATACCTACGAAAAATACTTTTATTTTAATGGGATAATATATAATGTATGTGTATTATGAAAGTCCATTCTAAATATTGTTGAAAGAATTTTTGAAATCGGATGAGTAAATTATGTAAACTTTACCTCTTTACATAATTTTATTATAAATTAGTATTTTTTTAATGCGAATATCGGATACTTCTCTCCATTATCCCAAACCGATCGGTACTGCTGTTTGCGCTCTGTTCCGCATTTCCAGCTAAAACTACCCCGATTCAATAATGTAGTCGTTTGCAAATGGCGCACACATCAAAGTTAATTATAATCAGCGTTTATTGCTGTTAAATTTCCATATGTGATTGCGCCCGGGCGAGTCGCGAGCTTTATCACTGCTAAATTCATCGAAGGCTATTGCGGCCTCAAAGTCGGAAAGGTCTCGTTCATTACGGCATAAAGAGATGGCGTTTGACTTCGCTTCTGAATATTTTAATTATTTTTAATCAAGGCGTAAAACCATCTCGAAATTATTTTTTTTTGTTTTATTTTATAGCATGAAATTCTTATCATATTTTGAATTTTAGAGAAATTAATTAATATTTTGATAGTTCATTCGGAGTTAAAGCATTTTGAAGTTGGTGAATTTTCAATCAAATTTAATTTTATGAGGATGACAAAACTGATGACGGCAGTAAGCTCACATCTAAAACAGGTTGAATAAGATTGACTTATATATTCTAAATCTTATAATCTTTCGTTTATTTGAATGGACTATGCATGTAGTCTTTTCTAATGAGCTAACATAGATTCTGCAGTTGATAATGATACCTGGAACAATAATGATAATGATAATGATATCTCGGACATGAGACAACGGCTGTGGCTAACTTCCACTCCCTGATATCTTTGAATCTTCTCATTTTCTTTGCAGTATTCTATCACTTTCGGTATTGGGTGAATCTATACAATATTACTACTATTCAGTTAGGCCTATTTCTTGTAGCTCTGGTATCGTTTTAAATTTTGGCCTTTTAAAGGTTCGATTTCATGCATTCTTTGAGCGTTTTCAGTAGGACATTTATTTTCATTATAAAGGTTAACTTTTTTCACATTGACAGTTATATGATTAATATTATTCATGAAAATACTACAAAACAATCCTCTTAACACTTCTTCAGTACCACATATTAAATGATGGCGAAAATTTTATTGTTTATTATTGATCGAAGAACAAAGCTAATTTTTATGTTTTGAAGAATAATTAATTGTATAAAATTATTGTTTAGTCATGATTATCACTGTTGGCTCTAAAACCCTTAGTGGATCGTGGCTTCCTTAAGAGTTCCTCCACCCATCTCGGAATCCACATCTTGTTTCAGTTCTCTCAAGTCCTAGATCTTCAAGACAGATAGGTATTTGAGAACATTTCTACCTAGCTTAGTTTTGACCTTCCTAAGCTCCGTCGCCCTATTAGTCTCTAATTCACCAGGGACTTCGGTGCTTGTTTGTTTGCTTACTCTCCACGTGACCCAGCTACGAAGTCTTTCCAATGTTGTTAGGCTTAGCTTCATAAACAAAGTGAAAAGCTAATTATTGTAGCGACCGCGTCAAATCCCATTGACTACAACTCGTCCAAAGATATGTCTCAAAATTTTTGTTTCAAAAACGTCCAGTGCTCGCTCGTTCTTCTTACTCAGTACCCATATCTCAGCTATGTATGTGATCACTGGTCTGATGAGCATTTTGTATTACTGGACAGCAGTCTGGATTTCATCTGATTTTATCTTATTATATTTTATAGTATATTACGCGATAAAAATGCGATGTTTAGTGAGAATCTTATGTCAGATAGCAGATTGCTTCGTAAATAAAGTTTTCCTAAGATATACGGCCCAATACGTGATGCCATTACCGGAAAACGGAGGTGTGTAAAAACTTGGAAGTTCGAGAGAGGTGTGACAACCCAGATATCACGAGGAAAGTGAAAGAAAGGAAGCTGCAGTGGCAAGACATGTAGAGAGATTAGTTAAGTCCTGTAATACCTCCAAAGCCCTCTAATGCAAGCCAAAAGGAACAATAACTAGGGGAAGACCAAGATGTAGAAGGCAGATAATGTCAAGAGGGATCTGCAATAGGAAGGCAGACTGGACCGCAAAGAAAATGTCAAGGTATGGCACTCTTGGGAGACTGCAGTCGTTAACTTTCGAGACTCATACCGTAAATGAAAAAATCTAGTCCTATTATTGATTCATATGTCTTACATTCTTTGTGGTGGAATGTGATTTTTATTTTTTACACAAAATGAAAAACTGAACTATGTAATACACTTACGTTATATATCACTTCTGTAGTCTTTTAGGTTAAGTAGATGTATCCGTAATCAAAATACAGCGTGTTTTTTAACATATGTGGGGTATAAAGGCAAAAGCAGCAACATCTAAAAAAAATATTGTGAATACAGTCACCGAGGATTATGAGTTATTTATAACTACCATAGTTTCGATAGGAGTAGTCCCACTCATCATCAGGTATGGTCAATAAATAACTTAAATTTAAAATGTATCAATTAATAACTCATTAAATCAATCATTCATTAAATACTAATCGCACTACATTCAAACACAAAATATACAATACACATAAATGTACATGTAAAATATAATTAATTGCAAAAATACATGTTACTAGAGCGTGCCGAAGACACTTGATGCACTTAGATACGCGATATATTGATTCTCTCTCTCTATCTGCATCATTTGCATGTTAAACCCCGTATAAGAAACCCGGAGTTCTTTAGAACAAGCCAGCACACTAATAATGTCTCTTTAAGGTAACTTTTCTCCCATCACAAGGTTGTGTCGCACTTATAATTTGTATTGTCCTAACCCTAACATTGATGCTGATATTCTTGCAGATACCTTATCTTCGTTCAAAAACTCACTCATACACAACATCCATTTTCTAAACGATGACCTGAACCTATAGATCCATTAAATCAATTATTCATTAAATACTAATCGCACTACATTCAAACACTAAATACACAATATACATAAATGTACATGTAAATTATACTCAAATGCAAATATGCATGTTACTAGAGAGTGCCGAAGACACTTGTAATTGGCATAATGGGCATAGTCTTCACTATAATGTTTATTATCAGAGTATCATGTACCTATTATCCTGTTAGTGTCTCTAATAAAAAAAAATAAAAAAACTCATGTTAAGTGTGTATTACAAAATTAAAATAAAACATATTTTAAATTAAAATGTTGCACCACGAAGTAACTGCCAAGCCTTTCAATCATCCTAATTAGTTGTTCCACCACCATAAATTTATATTTTTTTTGTTAATTAATGTCAATACTTTCAATTTTAATTTTAAGCGTGTGTTGGATCCTGAGAAAAGCTTAATTGACCCTGAAACATGTTGATTATTCAGTAAATAGTGCGGTTATGCAGTGTTTTCTTTTAATAAGTAAAAATATTTTTAGAAATGCGAACAAGCAACACGTGTCACATCAATACTCTTACTGTTTTTAAACTAAGCTAAAAGCTTGTGCAATGAAAATAATACTAACTTAATGGTGTCCCGGAATGGGGCTGGAACCAGCTTCACAAGATTACTTGGCGGGAATCATGACCACTACACTAACAAGCTACTCAATTTTTTGTAGTACAATATTATTATAGCTAACTAACTCTTTTAGTATTGTGTTACTGTTGTTTATTTGCTTTCCACATTATATTATTATATTTTCTTGTTAACATTTCATGGGCAATCACTATGTATTGTTAAAAGTATTCTTTGATTTAATGTACAGAACACCTTATTATTTGTAAAAGCCCTGAAGAGCGTTATTTAACTTAATAATTAAATAAAAACTAACCATCACGCCATTTCCCCGCAGGGGTAGGCAGAGAAGATAGAACGCCATATTTTTGGCACACTACTTCTGCTTTGACTGCATTCATACATCTTCTTATGTAAGCTCTACGGTTGGTGAGGCTTTTAACAGGGCCATCCTCCAATACTTGTAGTATCTGATCATGTCAGATGTGTCGTGGACGCCCTCTATTCCTGTTGCCTTCAACACTCGCCGCATATATTTTCTTAACCATCCTTTCCTCGTTGCACGACCAAACCATCTCAGCAGTCTTTTATTTATTCCGTTTAACACACCACACAGCACTAATTTGTTCATTCCTCACTCTATCGAAAACCAAAAGAAGAACAGATTGAAGAAAGTATAACAGCTCCATCAATAAATAAGACCCAGACACATCAGAAAAAGTGTAAATTCACTTTTTTTTTCACAAACTACCCCCTAGCAGTTCGCACGTATGGGGCTGCAGGCAGCAGCGCAAAAACTCCCCTCCCCGCCAGATGGATGGGCTCCCGGCCGTCGCGCGCCGGTGCCGGCCATGCATCAGGAGAGTGTCATCATCATTACTGCACTAATTGTGCGACTAATTCTGTCTGATTTATCCCCAAACATAAAATGCATTTGCATCAGTGCACTTTTTGCTTTTTTGCTGCGTCCTGCGCTCGGCAAATGGCTGAATATTGAAAGGTACCCGCGGCCCGTGCATCTCATTAGCGCGGTCATTTCCATGATGATGAAAAATGTGCGAAATAGTATTAAAAACGTGTCTACATATTTTGATTCAATTAAAGTTTCAAATTTTGTTAAATCGGTTTAATGAAAAAGTGAAAAAAATATTTAATGATTTTTAAATACATTAACTATGATATTATTAATATGTAAAGAATTAACTTTGTGTTCGGGTATTTAAAAAAATATTAGCTATGTCAGTATATTACCACTTACAGGGATTTTTAGTCTACCGGTTTCGAGACGTACCCGTCTCTTCGTCAGCATAACCACTACACTAGCATCTAAATAACTGAATGAATTATTAATACTTGATTATAGTGTGTAGTGGTTTTTACATGCCAGTATAATGGATGTCCTAACGAAGAGACGGATACGTCTCGAAACCGGTAGACTAAAAAATTGCATAAGTGATATTAACATAACTAACATTTTGTTACATTAACTATGTTTTGACAGAGAAAAGCAAGCATGTGATCTCTCACAATATATGGAATTCAGCAAGATGGCATCTTGCTTTACGATGACGTGATTATATGTTATGTATGGATTGATTTAAAAATCATTATAGAGTGATCTAGTATTGCCAGCGAAAAAAATTTGGAGTTTACGACTAAATGATTTGGCAGTTGCTACGTGGTGCAAAATTTTGATTTAAAATTTGATTAGTCCTCTTTTTTATTATTTTTTTTATATATTTTTTTTATAATGATATTGTTGATATTATTGTTCTTAGTCCTCGTCACTAGGGATTCTGTGCTGAGACGAACTAGTTTATACTTATTTATTTTCTATTTTTAAATTACTGCGTAGTTTTCAATACTTCTTCCAATTTACCTGCATCGACGTGTTTTAGCCATTTTTATTTAAGCTTTGTACTACACACAATATGAGTAATTAATTTCTAATATAGTTTCGAGAGGAACATTATCATTAAATATGCTTTGTTAACAACTAACTTAACGGAAACAGCTCCGATCCTATAGCAGTTTCCGTTAATGACCAAAAAACACCCCTCCGCTCTCTACCGCGCGGCTCCCTGCTCGAAAAGACTGATCAATTTTGTAAAAAAAATAAGGTGTTTTATTAACCTCTCATATGTTTAATACGTTCATCCAGAAATTGATTGTGAGTCGTTTACCATTGCAGTTACTGGACTACCGTTATATTGTAAGTTTATTAAATTAAAAATTAAACCAAAAACACTGCAAAAATTATGCTTTACAACATAGAGAGAAATATTACTTTTTTAATCGATGAGAACACGAGTGAATGAAATATAATAGTATTATATTAAAAGTATAAAAATAAAAACCGACAATTTCAAAAAAAGACGCAAATCAAATATTTAAAAAAATATTTTAACCGGTCGGATGCCGTGCAATTTCGCGGATGTTTTCTGTTTTTTAGACACTTTTTTGTGATGGTTATATTCGTGTAAAAATCAAAAATAATCGCTAAGAAGTTGCAGTTTCTAGTTTCTCAATATACAAACATCAATAATTACTTATATTTCAATGATTACTTGTAAAATAATTACTTATTCATTAATTATGAAAATAAGTAACGAAATTTACTGCCAGAAATGTACGCACATATTTATCGAATAAAACCATGGAAGCAATAACACTAAAGTTATTGTATTTCATTATTTTCGTTCTAAATATATCAAAGAATATAAAAATACTTACTTTCAACACTTTTTTTATTTAAAAATAACACATTTTAATAGATAAATAACACAATTAATGCGCGGTTCGAGGACGACATTTGGAATGATTTTTGTCCGGTTTGCGCGGCAAATGAGGTTACTTGACAAATAGAACTCGTTCATTCATTCAAAAACTTGAGATATAACCAATGATAAGCTTTAAAAACCCATAAACGCAGGTGAAATAGGCTGAATTCGCATACGTGTTTAGGGAGCGCAGATCTGCGCTCCGGCACCCGCCCGTTTAAAATATTGTAAATTGACTAAATCAAAGAATAAAATAAATTTGTCATATGCTTCAATTTACGGTCATTCTTGGAAAGAAAGCCTTTAATATATATGAAATTCCAAAATGATATTGATAAACATTCTTAGTGCACATGGAAGATTTCTTGGACAGAATGCAGAGTAGGTAATTATTTTTAACAAGCTAAACGACTTTTAAATAAAAAAATCTCGCACACCGATTTAAATAAACAAACTTTCGCGAACCTCGTTAATTAAGAGATGCAGAAAAATGCATCAACGCTGCAACACATTCGCAGGAGTCCGTGAACCGTTCGTTAGCGCCCACTTTGGATGCACTCGCGATCTTCCGGGCTTGAGAGGACGCTGCGATGGTGATTGAGTGATAAGGCAGTGGTCGGATAAATGTATCATGTGTAGATAGGGTCTGAGTATCAAAATCATATTTTTTTATTTAAATTTAATAATTTAAATGCATAGGAAAAAAATCTATATAGGTATTTAAATGTTTTAATAGTTTTATCTTAATGATTCAATTGGCCTAATATGCATAACACTATAAATAATCATTTCAAAAATCCTTACACCCTGAAAACATACATTTCACTTGTCAGAAGTCTATTCGAGTACGTCTCTACTATATGGAATCTTCAATATAATACGTGCAGAGTATATCGTAGCTAGTAGCAAAAACTTTAGGGGAGTCTTCTTCATTCAATTTTGAATATAAAATAGTCCTTACACTTACTAACAATAAAAATTAAAAAATAATTTTGCGGACACCATATTTTTAGCTTACTTTTAGCTCCACTGCACTTCACATCCAATACTAATAGGTCAATGCCCATATGAGTGAATAGCAACTTCTAAAGCTTATGATATGATGGCTCTATAGCTATATAGGAAAAAATATTATATTTTTCATATTTAAACGATGTGATCGTCATTTCTACGCAGGCATAGACAGAAGAATGAAATCCTAGCACACTTTTTTCATATATTCTTATGCAGGCTCTTCGATTGTTTAAGCTTTTAGCATTTTCCAATATATTTTATTTATGTTAAATTGCTGCTGCCTTCAAAATTCGCCTCACATACTTACTTTCCTTGCCATCTTTTCCTTACTCATCCGTTCCACTCTTCCAGACCATCTCAGTGTTCCTTTCTTTATTCTATCTACTACTCTACAGCCAGCATTACATTCACATCTAATTTTTTCATTCTTCACTCTATCGTAAATAGTTTTAAAATCAACTTATTTCTACTGCATTCAATCAATTTTCGTTCTATTTTTGGTTATGATCCTCGCCTAGCGATCTGGTGATCAGTGGTTTGAGCTCCGTTCCGGAACTCCAACAAGTTAATCCTATTTTCATAGCACAGGCTTTTAACTTAGTTGCAAAATAGTAAGAATATTAATGCGATATATATTCCGTGTTGGCATCTCTGTTTAAAAAAATGTTGCC
>JADDOH010016422.1:0-53889 GCA_016648135.1 Agrypnia vestita
CTTGCTTCGGCCACATCCATACATCTTCTCATACAAGTTCTACGGTTGTTGCGGCTTTTAACGGGGCCATCCTCAAATACTTGTTGTATCTGATCATGCCAGGTCTTTCGCGGACGCCCTCTATTCCTGTTGCCTTCAACACTCGCCTCATATATTTTCTTAACCATCCTTTCCTCGTTCATACGTTCCACATGACCAAACCATCTCAGCACTCTTTTCTTTATTCTATCTAGCCACACTACAGCCAGCATTGCATTCACGTCTAATTCGTTCATTCCTTACTCTATCGACCAAAGATTTTCCCCGCAAGCGTCTTAGTGACCGCATTTCCACCGCATTCAGTCTACTTTCATTCCTCTTTTGCCAATTCCAGGCTTTACTTCCATACATTAGGGTTGGCACTAGAACGCCATTATGTACCGCTAGTCTTTCTTCCTTCGACAGATTCTTATTGGCCATAATTGCATTTAGAGCACCATTAACTTTGTTTACCGCAGTCACTCTCCTTTCGATATCATTCTCAGCCTTGCCGTCTCTACTAAACATACTTCCTAAATACACAAACTCGTTCGCTTGTTCTAAGCATTCGTTGTTTACAATTACATCACACTTAGTCACTCTTTCGTCTCTCTCGAATACCATCACTTTCGGTTTGCTGAAATTCATCAGAAGTTCACTCTGCATGCATACATCGGACATCCTGGATACCAAGCACTGCAGATCAGCTTCAGTTTAAAAAAAATTATTTATTTATTTATTTATTTATTTATTTGTTTAACGCCCTTATGGGCTTTTACAAATACACAGAATAGTTTTTTTTTAAATAACATAAGACAGTTAAAAGTTACAATAATAATAGTTAAAAGATAATAATAATAATAATAATACAGAAAAACATAAGACAGATAAAATAATAATACAGTTAAAGGTACATATAATAATAGTTAAAGGTAAAATAGAAAAATTTATTGTCCATTTCCATTTCGTTGAGATGTAAACAATTGTATCAGCTTTGTCCTACATACAGTTATACTATCAGCAAAAATGTCAGCCGCCTCGGCATGTTCATTCCCTAATGAGTGTAATCTGGGAATTACAGAGTTTGCTAATGCATTAGTTCTGACATTTCCACTATAATAGAATAATGCACTGTGTCTTGATGACCTCGATCAGACTAATAATATGAATATTAAAGAGGCACTTACTGGTGGCCAGGCCGAACCAGCCGCTGTGGGTGTGCCGCAGGGGCGGGCCCAGGCCCAGCTGCCGGCACAGCACCAGACCCTCCTCGGCCCCGAACTCGTCGTCGCACACGGCCCCCCACTTGCCGTGGTGCAGGATCTCCACGTTACCTTGGGATAGCAGAAGCGGTCATCATAGCGGACGTCATTTCACTCGTACATCATAATGTCATGAACAGGGCGTACCAGTGCCAGCAGCAGAAACTTGGCCGGTAGATTCCTGACTATGTTACAAGTCTAAAATGTTCAAGCGACCATGATCTACTATCAATTGTTATGGAGTTATGAAATGTCAAAGTTTTTTTTCAATATTTTTTTTATTTTTACAAAACCTTTAAGTACCATTACAGTAACTTATATCGATTACGAAAAATTAATTCGTTTCAAATAATAACCCTGAATAATTTCAATTTGAAGGTTTTCCAATTGGAATTGGAAGGTTTTTATCATTTAATTTGACTTATATTAAAGGAAATGATTTTTTCTATTAAATATATGCAACTGTAATGATAATCGAACGTTTTGCAAAAAATAAATGAGAAATATTGAAAAATTTGATTTTGATATCGCATATCTCCTTAATTATTAATATCAGGCATAAATCTACCGGCCATGTCTCTGCTGTTAGCTCTGGTACACCCTGTATATGTTACAGCGATAGCATACTTTTAGTAAAAATATATTTCACCAATTCAGGCAGTGAAAATGTATCTAACAAAGAATGTACACTTTCACTGTTCAGTATCTATCCGCGTACCTATGTTTATTTTCATTATCAAATTATTTTTTTCTGCAGCGGGTATAAACTTAGGTTATGCTGTGATCGACTGTATACCTATATTTAAAAAAATATAAGTACGCATATACCTATAAGGGTATATACATTTTTTGTTTTTTTTTTAAACTGTATATAATGAACTATTTTGAGTAGCTTCAATCCACAAATATAACTGCACTATAAAGAAGTACCTATTGTAAACAAGATTTTCTAAATAAATAAATATTTTATATATGAACAATACGGCAAAAAATTTCAATATATTTCGAAGACGATTTAGATATTATTAAATCGGGAATAATACTAATTTCAGATATACGTTTCTTTTCACAAAAATAAATTAAACATTTTATGATATCACCGATATCAATGTCATCGTAAACAATCTTTATGGTACCTATGACATTGGATATGACAGATGGTATTTAGTATTTACATTCACCATAGAAATGACAAATAGAATTTATACTGAAAGTTTTGGATGGAATTTGTAAAAAATAACATTTCCGCAATGACGGGCGCGTAGTTCTCACCTGGCATAGGACCTTTCGAAGTAACACGCTATTCCATGAAAAATTTACTTGTCTATTACACAAAACTTGCAGCATATAACTAAGTAAAAGTACACGGTTCAGGACGAGATTCTTCTCGACATGACCAGATCTATGGAACAAATTTGTTGAACGCAAACAAGTGAGATAAAAATGAAGAATTGACATGAAGTTAGGTACAGAAAAGTCGGAAATAAAATTACGGCTAGAATTTTAAATCGGAAAAAAACAGACATGTCACGTTAAACAGAAACGTCAGAAATAAAACTTCTAGCCGTAGGACGAATTACGGCTAGAATTTTAAATCAACTTTCTCTTAAGATAAGGTTTATTTAATTAATATTTGTTTCCCAGAATCTTTACTAATGCACAGCTTTTTTGCTTGTATGCGCTGCACGCCACTGGTAAATACTATTTCTACCGATTAAAGAAAATCACGAAAGTGAAATATTCAAGAGGGTGATATCAACATTAAAAAAAATGTACCGACCTTGAATTGAATATTTTTACGCCCTCGGAAGGAAGAATTATTAATTTACAAAACGAATAGTGAAGTAAACATTGCACCTAAAATATGTTAAAATAATTATATTTTATAATTAATTCATACAGTCTAAAAATGAAAAATTATTATGCAATACAAAACTAATGTAAAAATAAAACAGACAAGGCAAAGAAAATGATAAATTAAGGTCACATTTACCTATCTTGACAACTACATATTTACTTATTTCAACTGTGACGTAATATTAGTCAACTGTCGTAAATATTCATTCAAGGTTAAGTTACTTTAGAGCAGTGTTTTTCAACCTTTTTGAATATGTGACAGTTACAAAAAAAAATTCTGGTGACCCCCAGATTCCAAATAAAACTATGTCCGTGATTTAAAAAGTTAAAGAAACTAAGTTACTCTCCAGAACTGGATTCTGAAGCTGCCAATGGGTAAAGATGGAGAAATAAATCATTTTATGAATATTTACAACAATATGTACAACTGGCCGATTGGTAATACATAAATATGAAAGAAAATCTTATATATTTAGCTGCTGACGGCATCCTTAAAATAGAATTCAATTTACAAACAATTGACATTTTCTGGATGAAGAGAAACGAAGAGAAAAATATCCAGAGGTGGCAAGAGAAGCTTTAAATTTGTTAGTGCCACTCGCCGTTTCCTACCTATGTTAATCTAAAACTTCGGCACAAACAACAAGGTTAAGGACCTCTTAAGACCAGCGAAGGATCGGGATCCCCTTGAGACCGACGGTGTTTATAGGCTCGACTGTCAAAATTGCGACAAAGTGTATGTGGGACAAACAGCGAGCACGATTTCAAAGAGGGTTGATGAGCATAAAAGAGCATGCAAACTCGGTCATCTGGAAAAATCGGCATTGGCTGAGCACTTTCTAGATACGGGCCACCATTTTTCATTTGAGCCGAAAATCTTAGGAAAGCCCAAAAGTCACCACACGCGCCTGGTCAAAGAAGCAATTGAAATATACAAGCACCCGGTAAACATTAATAGGGATGACGGTCTTAAGTTAAAAACATCGTGATATCCGGCGCTGCGGGATAAATTAAATCGACGATCCGCACAGTCCGACATCCGTTAATAGATACACAACACACTACATCAAGACACACCCTGCTTTCGACACGGTACTACAATCCAGTACTTAACCTAACATAAACTTGGACACACCCTGACTTCGGTATGGCATTGCAAGGCAATACTTAACCTACACTAACACACACCCTTCACATCAGCCCTGATGATGGACCCTGCAATGGGATCTGAAACGTCGGCCAGAGATGTCACATATACACGGCAGAATATCCCAGAAAACTATACACAGAAGACTATGTGAATCTCTTCAATGGTAAATATAAAAATTAAGAAGAGAAATAGGCTTCAATTAAAAAATGATTTGATTGTCAACGTCTCAAAAATACAACCACGGTTTGAAAATTTATTAAAAAATAAACAGGCCTTTCCTTCTCACTAGAAAAGTTGTATTTTTATTGCAGTATATGATCTACAACCCTTGCTTTTTACCGTTTTACCTGACTTGCCATTGCGACCCCCGAGTAACATTTGACGATCCCCTGGAGGTCGCGACCCACAGGCTGAAGAACCCTGGTTTAGAGTATTTGAGAATAGCGTCGAACTAAACATCTGGACGAATATCAAATTTAGTTTCAATGAAAGCTCGGAAACGAATATAATTTCTCCAGTGAGCTTTTGTTAAAATATATTCCCGCTAGTAGAAATGTATGCCTATTGTTGAAAATATGCTTAGATATTACAAGAATATACTGGTGTATGATTTCACAGAAACGCTAGTGAAAATTACTTTCACTAGAAATATTCTTCAGAATGAGACATAGACAAAAACAAATCGACATCTTGGAGGCTTACACATCGGCAGATATGCACCAGAAATAGACGACTCTACGTAAGTAATTTTATAAATTGTATTTGTATTAATTATTTATGTATAAAACTTTAAACGCGTTTTTCACAAAATAATGTTTTCAAAAACGGTGTTCACGATATTTTAAAAACTACCCGACAGATGTAAATGAAATTTATACATCATATTTCAGGCATTAAAAACTTGTGCTTAATCGAAGGATTTTTTTTTACTTAAGGCTGGACATACTGACGTAATTATAAAACAGAATTCCATTGCCAGCGGCGTGATTTATTGGCGCATTTCATACTTTGGAATATTTATTTTTAAATATTAATTAAGGTGTTTTTATTAAAAAAACTTTTATTAAGTGAGTAAAGCCCCAAAATACGGGAATAAATAGAATATACTGTTTAAAATAATCTCTTCATATAAATAAAAAGCGTTTTAACATCAACAAAAAACGTAAAAATTTCTAGCAAATTTAAAACATTATAACTTAATTAATATTGAATATTTCTTGATTTCCTGAGTAAAAGTTCTAGATAATGAAGTATACTTTATATGTATAAAAAAACAAATTATGCGTACTTATAAATATTCATATTCAAAAATTTGCGCCGCCTAGGACACTAAAAACGATTTTTTGGCCACGGTCTGTCGATTAATGCTTTTATTTTATTAATTATTATAAATAATGCCGAGTTTATTACTTTTATATGATAACAAAGGTTCTATATAAGTTATTGCTCTAAAAAAATTGCAGTCTAGAGTATATATTCTGATATAAATTAATAATAAAAACCCACATTCTCGTAAAAAAAACGCCGAAATATGCATTTGCGGTGAATGTATCGCCTTAAACCTTTTTTATAAATAATAAATGAGTGATTTTTTCCCTCAAAATTCATAATTAAACTTTCAAAGACCGCCATTTTGCTAAATTTAAAAAAGTTTCGATTAAATACAAGATAAACTATTGAACCACTATTTTTTTTGTTACATTAATTTTAGATAAACCACTATTTGCAAGACAGGGGTCAAGAATCGAGCTGCTATCGTGGTCCAGTACTAATAATTTTATTTGAAATTTTCGATTTAGTTACTTGAAATATAGTGTAAAACTTTGATATTATGTATTGAATAAAAAAATTACACAACCGTTCAAAAAAAATCTTGAAAATGTCTATTTTTTCATGCCTCTGACTATACATAACCCCTTACAGGTATGATAAAGATAAATGGACGAAGAAGTTTTAGAAATCTTAGCCCTACACTGTACAATACAATGTTGAAAAGTGTAAATCAGGTGTAATTTATAACTAACCTAAATATAGACATTTTGTCATATTCGAGTGGAGCAGTGAGTCACGGAGCAATGGGGAATTTTTTTTGGTCTTTAACGGGAAGATGTCGAGGATCGGAGACATTTGTTGGAATGTGATGTTGTTTATGAATGTTTTTTCTGAATTAATTTTTTTTTTAAATTTTGACGATTTCCAAACTGTTCGAGGAATTGAGTGGAGTAGTTTTAATCCATGATTATCAAAGGATTGGTTGGTACTATTATGGTACTAATTATAAACAGCGATGTTCCTTTAACTCAACGTGTGTGTATAACAAAGTTCAATTTTGTGTTAATAAAAATAATCATGTTGTACCACAAAGTAACAGCCATATCAATCAATAATATTTTATACTAATTTTTAAAACGGAATGAGATCAGCTGTTGGAATCTAGTTACAGTTACGGATGGACATATGAAATTATTGTTATTGGGAATATGGATGGGGATATACTCGTATATTTAATTAATAGCAGCCTATACACTTGATGTATAATACATAAAGTGAATTGCCCACTACTGGAGCCATTGCCCTGTCTACTACATTTGTTTTCGCGATGATCAAAGATATAAGAAAATGATTTTCCGGATATATGAATGCACCGCCTGGATGTACAATATGTAATAAACTTAGTTCACAATATTGTAGAAGCGGACACACCTTATCAAAATTTGAGACAGTCATCTTTTTTAGAGAAATGTTAGTATTATTCCCTAATTTATTTATTAACAATTAATTAGTAATTTTGTAGTCATAAATAATTACATGAAGAGGGAGACTGCGAGGTTTTACAGGAGGAGTACTATTAAACAATCTCCTATGGTCAAGCTGATTATACATGTAATTTAATTTAAATATATTTTATTTTATTTTATTTTCATTTATTGGTTTTCTTACAGCCATATAATTACATTAAAACAATAATTGATGTACAGAGTTTTGGGCCAATTACAAGAAAACACATATATACAATCGATAAAAGAATAAGAAAAAACATGTCCAATAGTGAGTTTGTGTGAGTGTGTGTATTTGTGTGTTTATTTATTTATTTTGTTTTGGGAAAAATTAACAGCAAAACAATCTTAAAAATTTTCCACTGAATTTAAAAATTTACTTTAACATACATTAATAGCGAGTGGAGAGGGTGGAGGGGAATGTGGGAAGGGAGTAGAAGGGAAGATATAATGTACATGTATATGGCACCGTATTTTTGTATTTTTAAAATGAAGGAAGATTAACTGAAACTATTATTTTCTCGGGGATCATTTGATTGGGTGAAAAACATCAACTATATTACCTCTAGAGTAACAGAATCTCTAATCGATAGGTGAAGTGCTTTCAAATTTCAAATATTGAATTTTTATATGAATTAAGTAAAAATAAAAATAATTATTTGACAAGGTACTGACAAAATGAGCCGGAGATATTGTGTAATTTTATAAATATAATATTAGAAAAATATTTAATATTTTACTACTTAAATTCTGTTTATGTTAGGGGGTAACATTGTGTATGTTTTCCGCCCAATTAAATTATCATCATGAATAATCTCTATAACGTAAACGCCAAATCCGTCAAGAATACTTTTATTTCCCCGATCATTATTGACGGTTTGTGTCTAATACTTTAAAAAATCATAACTGTGTCTTGATTAACTGTAAAAAATTCACACGTAGGTAATTCTAACATTTTTTAATCAAAATTTTTCTTCACTGAAGTCTGTACTAGCCTGTATGTTTCAGAAGAACTTGTTACATTATTGGTCCATCGCGTATGCGGTAACGCATCATCGGGTGACCCTGTATTTAAGTGACTGCATATCTGATGTAACGCAGTTGAAAACTTATTAATAACCAGCGGTTACCACCCGGCGTTGCTCGGGATTCAGATCTATTTGTAATTTAAAATAGGAATTTGTGGATAGAGATGCCATTTTTTGTGCTGGCCTTAGGGCCATGACAATGATGCTGGCCCTACATAACAATAAATGCAAAATTTGTCTCAGGCAGGAGGAGGGTGAGTTATCAGAGGAAAGCTACGTTTTACACAATAGTAATTGCAAAATTATGGAGGGTTTCAATATAAAACACTTCAATATTGGGGGAAAAGGGTTGAAGTGGCTAAGGGAGAGGGGTGTTGTCCGTTTTTTGTACACTGTAGAGATTTGTAGTGTAGGGTTGTATAGAGAATACATATTGATCAAATATAAATATAAATTGATGTTATTCGGGAAAAAGTATGGAAAATTTGTAACATGTAGAAGTAGTACATTTTATTATTAACTAGCTGTGACCCGTCAAAAATGACGGTAACTTTACATGTCGGTTTCTAAAGAATAAGAACATATTTAAAAAAGAAAAGAATAAAAAATAAATAAAAAGAAAAGGAAAAAAATGGAAAAAAATAAGAAGAAAAGAAAAAAAATTACTAGAAAGAAGTTACGGACATCACACGAAGTTACGCCGGACGAGCCAGACAGACGGAAGGATGGATAGACGAACAGACAACGAAATTATTATAATTGAGATAATGACAATTTATTCATAAATATTGAAACACTATTCCAATTAATCTAGCACACTTGTACAAACATTCGCGTCTTCATTCCACCATCATTTCCTTGTAATTTCAAGTGAAAACTAATTGAAGAATGACCTTCAATGTAGCCTATGTCAAAAAAATATATTTCAAAGTGTTATTGCACTTTTCCATGATTTAAAGCATTTTTAAATACAATAAAAAAATTGTCACTAGCAAAGTGTCTCAAGCCATTCGTAATACCTATCTTCTTTTAGGTAGATTCAAAAAAATACTATGAAAAATATAAACTTGGATTATAATTTAAAATATGTTTTACTTTACTTTATAATACACACACAATATGAGTTATTAAATTACTACTATAGTTTCGAGAGGAGCAGTCCCTCTCATCATCAGGTATAGATAACAACTAACTTAAATACAAAATTTATCAATCTATTTGGGTAGGTCAGGGGGGCGTGCGGCGGGAAAGGGTATTTTTTCCCCGAACAGCTCTAGGAGTGGTGAAGTGGACTGAAATGTGATATTATTTATTACGCCCCCCTGACCTACCCAATTAGATTGATAAATTTTGTATTTAAGTTGGTTGTTATCTATACCTGATGATGAGAGGGACTGCTCCTCCCGAAACTATAGTTTTAATTTAATAACTCATATTGTGTGTGTATTACAAAGTAAAGTAAAACATATTTTAAATTATAATGTTGCACCACGAAGTATCTCCCAAATCTTTCAATGATATTGGATTATAAATATTATACCTAAATTCGTTTCAATGTTTCCAAAACTTCTTAATCAGATTACATAATTGTATCTTCGCAAATTCAGTCATCGATCATTGTTCCAACCTTCAAATTTGGTTTTCCCGCCGACGAGTCTCACGTGGCCGTCTCCCTTTTGGAACTTTTTCAGGAACTGCTGGATCAGGTTGGCCTTTCTCTTTCTCTCCTCGTCGGACACTCTCCTCGCACTGTCGCTGAGCAGGCACAGGCACAGAAGAACGGTCGAAATGTGAAAGGCGCTCGAAAAAAATTCCGCCATTTTCGGTGGCGCTTTCGGCAGCGGAACTTCTTAAAAGCTTCCACACTTGTTTAAATTCAATCTTGAATTTTTATCACATTTGACATCGACATCTTTTAGATATAGATTCTATTTCAAGACTTTTTTGTTTTGTAATTATTATATTTATCAAGATCAAGAAGCTATATTATAGAAGATATATTATAAAGATATATTATGGAAGCCGCGAAAATTCTTAAAAGCTTCCACACTTTTACGTGGAGACGGCACACTTATTTAAATTCAATCTTGAATTTTTATCACATTTGATATCGACATCTTTTAGATACAGGTTCTCTTTCAAGACTTTTTTTTGTAATTATTATATTTATCGAGATGTATTATAGAAGCTATTTATATGGGAAAGTAGGTATGGGAGTCTGCGTGTTTACAGAGCTTACGACCTACCATATGGCTGACTCGAGTGATCACTTCACACAGTGTAACGTTCACCAATTCTACCCATGACCAAGCACGTCTATCAAAATTTTGAAAGTTTCATTATATTATATTCATGCAACACGTGGTCAAATCATGGGTGGAATTGGTAAATGTTACATTGTGTAAGTAATCACTTAAGCCAGCCATAGATCGTAAGCCCTATAAATACCCAAAGACTTTTTATATTGTTTAATAAAGATATAGTTTATCACACTATTTTATTCTAGTCTATTAATACTATAATTAGTATTTTTTTTTAGCTCTCTCCACCTACCTCTCCAAAAAAACTGAGTCTTGGGCTTGGAGAAGGATTTGTATTTTGAAGTATTCATTTAATTTATTTTTTATATCTTTAATCTTAATTATTTTTTAATCTCTTTAGGGAGGCTTTGGACATTCTTTATTCCTAAGTATATATAATTACGCCGACATTGTTTGGTGTTGCATTTTATTATTTTAAAATTGTTTAATATTCTTAAGGATGTGCTTATTTCAAATTTTGTATAAATATTTTCTATAATTATTTGTACGATTTTCCCATGTGAATAGCTTCGTCTCTGTGAGACATCTGTAATACATCTCGATCAGTGACGATCCCTCGGGGGACGAAAGTTCGGTATTTGCGTTTGAAATTTTAAACATACTCAAAATATTGTATTATACTTCGCACACAAATTATTTTTATAAAATGAAACCACAAAAATGTTACAAGGGTATTTATCAATGATTGAACTTTTGTTGAAATGAAATCGAGTAGTGATGTACGACGGCACAGAATTGAATTCAAAATTATGCAAATTGCAATTTTCATGAAAAGCAGACAAAACTGTTTCTCAATTTCAAAAGCAAAATTACATCCGCGAACGCGTACCGTAATAATTTCAAAAGTTTCATAATTTCCGGGATCGAAACAGCCCTCACGCGATTAAATATACTTTGTTAATTGTTCGATATAATAAATTACACAGTTTTGCAACACCCTTACGCGCGAAACAGCTGTCACTCGATGCGATATAATTTGTCGATTATTATTTCCAAAGCGGTGTTATGTTTAACTGTGACTTTCGATATTGTCTGCGCGGTTCCGGTTAAGATTATGACGGAAATGGCTTTTTGAATTTTGAAATAAGAATCGAACCGAGAGCAATGGCGACCAGCCCGACAGCTATCGTCCTTAGGAGAACTGAATTAAAGTGCTTCTCCGTTTAACTGAAACATAACTGATTTGTATAACATTCTCGTGCGTGACCTAATTGGGGGCTACGTGACCATACTCAGCTTAAACAGACAGACATAGTCATAGATTGGTTCTTGTATGTCTTAATCAGATGCGAGGCAATCAAATCAAGAGGCAGATAGATACGAGAGCGAAAACAAATCTCGATGGTTCGAAAAAAAGTCAACAAATCATGTCGATGTCAGGTGCAAATGGCTTTCGAATTTGCACTATCTTGACATTTAAAAAAATTGAAACTCTTAAAATATTTTGAGTCATCACTAATTCAAAAATTCTTAGGTGTTTTTTTAACGTTTTTTTGGGTTTTTCTCAAAACTCACTCTTTCAGGTTAATGGAGAAAATATCTCTAAAATGAACAGAAACAATAATATCAAATGTTAAAGATCTAGGTGTTAGATTCGTAAGCAACCTAACATTTCACGATCACATAGAGACGATCAGTGGTAATGCTTTGAGAATGTTAGGATTTTTTCTGCGTACTGCCAGGGTTTTCGAGAATACCCGCGTACTGAGAACTCTTTACAACTCCTTGGTGCGTAGTAGACTCTAGAGTGGCTCGATGATCTGGGGGCCACATGAGGGCAAGTACTCTCTTATGGTGGAGAAAGTCCAAAAGAAGTTTCTGAGATATCTCTACACGAGAGAGTACGGGCATTATCCTTGGCTTTACCCAACTTATGCTTGGCTACAATAGTCTAAAGACTAGAAGGAATGTGTATTTGATTACACATTTTTATCGATTGTTGCGCGGTATGATCGATAATCCTGAAATTATGCAGAGCATTGGTTTGTATGTTCCTGATAATTACATTAGACACCGTCAGCATAGATTGTTTCACATTCCAATATACAGGACCAACCTGCCGATGGTTAAGCCTGTTGGAAGAGCCACCACAGCTATGCTGAACAAATCGCTTTGGGTATTGATATATTCCATGTGTCTGAGGGGGTTTTCCGAAGCGGGATTCTCCTACACCTTTGACCAGATTTTATGTTATTTTTAATTTATTAAATATTTTTATTTTGATGTATACTTCCTAATATGTGTGCCTGAAACATTTTGTTTGCAATGTACATATTATCAAATAAATTGAATTGAATTGAATATATCAATACTCGGTTTTTCAATATTTCTGACCTATTTTTTTACAAAACGTTGGACTCTCAGTAACTTATATCAATTACGAAAAATTCATTACTTCCGATACAAGTTAAATAAAATATTAAAAACGCTGCAGAAATTCCAACTGGAATATTTTCCAGTTGGAATTGGAAGGTTTTTATCATTTTATTTGACTTGTGTTAAAGATAATGAATTTTTCATATTCGATATAAGGTACTGTAATGATGGTTCAACTTTTTACAGAGAATTAGTCAAAGAGTTGAGGTTATTATTACGGTCGTTAGGATTACGGTTCATTTTAAACGTCATCAGGAGGACGACCTTTACCCGTGGAGGTAGAGGGCGGACTGATTACTACTTTCGTGGGCATAAATTATATGCACTTTGTTGTAGAGTGTTCACTTCTTCTACAATAGAGGTCGCCAGTGTGCAATAAGGAGGAGTGAGGAGGTCGTCCTCCTGATGACGTTGAATAAGAATTCAACGAAACGTCGAGAATCGTTTCTCGGAAAAACATACGGTTCGTATAAAATATCCTCAACCAGTTACAGTTAAGAATAAGTCAATTTACAGAAAATAAAAATATTGAAAAAAAATGCAAACTTTGATGTCGCGTATCCCGATAACTATTTATATTAGTTATGGTTGGTTGGTCATGGTTAGCCATGATAGGTCATGGTTGCTTGATCATGTTCCTGTAGAGTATTGTGGACTAGCTCTGTTACACCCTGTATATGCTTATGAATATCAAGTGAATCTTCTATTATTATTATTATTATACAGAACTTGAGGAAGAAATTATTCAGCAACATCATTTTCAAACATATACATATTTTATATTACCGATGGTATTGTTGCCTTTGAAAATCAAAATAACTTTGGTTCTGTGACGCGACGTGTGGGAGGAGGGGGATCTGGCGTGGCGTGACAGCTTGCGACGTAGGGGATGGTAGGGGTTAAAATTTCACGAAAACCCTGAGACATCATTTATGGAAGCCGCCCTAGAAAACGAAGAGCAATATGAGAAATATATACAATTGAAAAAAACAACTTTGAGGGGTGAAATTCTGGAGGAAGTATAAGTACTACATAGACGACCCATATGAGCCTTATCACGCTCAGGAAGAGGAAGAGAAAGAAGCCGCAGAAAAAGTGAGCAATAGCTGTTATATACTGTCTTTTATTTGTTATTTTTCGCATTATAAGTTAAACATAAATATAGCTTTAGAAAATATGACATTTTTATAATATTATTTTTAAAAGCCCTGGATTATGGCTATAAAAGCAAAGGCAGCAATATTCAAAAAAATAAATGTTTTGAATGCAATCGTAGAGGATTACTAATTTATGACGTACTGAATTGTAGATTTTATGTAGCTATCCCGTTCAAAATCATGTTTTCTATAAATTAATAGGCTATGTTTCCTCTAAAATCTCAAATTCAGTACATTATAAATTAGTAAACCTCGATGACTGCATAAGATTTTTTTTTGATATTGCTGCCTTTGCTTTTATACCGCACGTATGTGATTTGTGTCGACGAAAAATCAATACTCAATAATACAAGACAAAAAATTAATTTTAGTTTATAATTATTATATTATATTAATTGCATCACTTATTATTAATAAGGTAATATTTACACACCTCGCGGAGTCATCTGACTAGATCAGATTCCCTCTGAATTCTGCCGAGTGTCATTATTTTTTTTATTTTCAGTCTGTATTTTTAGCCACGACACAAACCGCTTATTTACAAGTACTATTGATTAGCCTTTAAGTGAAATCACGAATTCTTGCAGATACCTTATCATCGTTCAAAAACTCACTCATACACAACATCCATTTTCTAAACGATGACCTGAACCTACAGATCCATTAAATCAATCAGTCATTAAATACTAATCGCACTACATTCAAACACAAAATATACAATACATATAAATGTACATGTAAAATATAATTAATTGCAAAAATACATGTTACTAGAGCGTGCCGAAGACACTTGTAATTGGGATAATGGGCATAGTCTTCACTATAATGTTTGTTATCAGAGTATCATGTACCTATTATCCTGTTAGTGTCTCTAATAAAAAAAATATAAAATTAAAAAAAAAAAATATATATATATATATATATATATAATCTTTTTCCAGGCGTCGTAATAGTTAGCCATTCGCGACAAATGGAGCGTATGTTTGTCGAGGCATCGCCGGAACGGTACATAACGTATTTCAATATGTAATGGGCCGTTCTTGGTTAGCGAAATAATTTTCTATAATCTATATAAGTCACTGTAAAAGTGGTTGAACTTTTTCCAAAAAATAAGTCAGAAATATTGAAAAAAAATGTAAACTTAGATATTGCATATCTATCGACATTTGGCCATGGTGGCTTCAACATATTCGACTCATTGTAAAGGCATATATGTACAGTACAGTACTAGTTTTGTATTTAAAGTTAACATATTCGTATTCAGATTTATTCACACTAATTACGGAAGATTAAATTAAAATTAAATTTAAAATAATTAAAAAACTATGTCAGAAATATTGAAAAAAAAATGTAAGCTTAGATATTGCATATCCATGGTTGCTTCAACATTTTCGACTCATTATAAAGGCAGGAATCCACCTGTAAAGTTTTTTCTACTAGATATGTATAGTACAGTACTGGTTTTGTATTTAAAGTAAAAGATTTATTGCGGAAGTAATTCTCGGAAATAATTGTTGGTCGGTCGGAAATGGTTGTTGGGGAAATATCGTTTATTTTTTTTAATAATAATTTCCATTTCAAAAAGGCTTTCATGTTATCTTATCGTTAATATCCCAATTCCCTCATTACCGATATACATTAATTTGGTTTTTAATTCAAGATCCCCAGGCATCGATGTTGGAAATATTGCCTATACGCCGGGGGCGATAATCGAAAAATTTCCTCCTCCAACTCTCTCCGGAAGGCTTTGGATCCAACCCCTCAATGCCGATGGGAATTCACAGGATGGTCTCTTCAATGTAAAAAGACCATTAATATAAATAACAGAGAAGATTAAAGCGAGGCCCGTTTCAGCTGTTAATTGATGAAGCCTGTATCTAAATTAATTAATTCAAGTAAAAAAAAATATTGATCGACTCTCGGGATTAGATAAATGGTTTTTATTCAGGGTTCAAAAAAATCCAATTTTTATACTGAAAAATCGAAAAATCGGATTTTTTGATATACATGGTGTATGCAGCAGAAACTTGAACTGCCTATGTTATGAGTCTAAAATGTTCAATGTAATGACCTAATAACAATAGTTATGGAGATATCCAGTATCAAAGATTGCTTTTTTTTCAATATTTCTGGCTTATTTATTGCAAAAAGTTGAAATATCATTAGAGTATCTTATATCGATTATGAAAAATTCATTTGTTTCATTACAACTTAAATAAAATGATAAAAACCTTGTAAAAAAAATATTTTTTCAATTTTCGCAAGGTATTCATCATTTTATTCGACTTGTATTAAAGCGAATGAATTTTTCATAATCTGCATAAGTTACTGTAATGATAGTTCAACTTTTTGCAAAAAATAAATCAGAAACATTGAAAAAAAATGCAAACTTTGATATTGCATATCTCCATAACTATTGATGGTTGTGATTGCTTGAACATTTTAGACTCATAACATAGTCAATAATCTACCGGCCAAGTTTCAGCTGCTAGCTCTGGTACACCCTGTATATCCGATATATATCAAAAATTGGATTTATATCCAAACTTTTTTCTCCTTTTTTACACTTGTCGATTGATACAAGCTCGAAATAATTAGGATTTTTTTTGTACATGAATTATTATTTATTAAATAAATTAATTGCATACTGGAAAAAGCTAATATATGCAATTATTATATACAAGTTATAAAAATTGCTTTTTCTAATATGGTGTTATGGGTGTTCGTTTCTTTATGTGATATAAAAAACGGATTATATGAAACAAATTAAATCAGAATCTAATCTACAAGATTTAAAAAAAAAAAAGTAACCTTAGTAGACAAACATCCGTATCGTATTCTGAACTAAGAAATATTGCTATTTTCTGTATCTTGTTCTATTCTATTCTACTATTCTAGCCGTAATTCGTCCTACGACTAGATGTTTTATTTCCGACGCTTCCGTCTCCAACTTCATGTCAATTCATAATTTATCTCACTGTTTTAATTATATATAAATCGTCTTCGAAATATATTGAAATTTTTTGCCGTATTACCACCTACATACAGAGTAATTTGGAAAACATTAATAACCTCGGAGGACTATATTCCTCCCTTGATTATGAGTCGAAAATGTTCGAGCTATTGTGACCTAATATCAATAGTTAAGGAGATATGCGACATCAAAGTTAGCATTTTTTTTCAATATTTCTGAATTATTTTTTGTAAAACGTCAGACTATCATCATAGTAACTCATATTGAATATAAAAAATTCATTCCCTTTAACACAAGTCAAATAAAAAAATAAAAACCTTCGAATTCCAATTGGAAAATATTCCAATTGGAATTTTTTCAGGGTTTTTTTCTTTTATTTAAACGTGTATTGAAACGAATGAATTTTTCGTAATCGATATGAGTTACTGTAATGATAGTCCAACGTTTTACAAAAAACAAGTCAGAAATATTGAGAAAAAAATGCAAACTTTGATGTCGCATATCTTCTTAACTATTGATATTAGGTCACAATAGCTCGAACATTTTCGACTCATAATCAAGGCAGGAATATAGTCCTGCAAGGTTATTAATGTTTTACAAATAACCCTGTATATATAAAATATTTATTTATTTAGAAAAACCTTGTTTTCAATACTTTTTTATTGTGCAGTTATTTTTGTGGATTAAAGCTACTCAGAA
This sequence comes from Agrypnia vestita, assembly GCA_016648135.1. Lineage (NCBI taxonomy): Eukaryota > Metazoa > Arthropoda > Insecta > Trichoptera > Phryganeidae > Agrypnia > Agrypnia vestita. The sequence goes on from JADDOH010016422.1 coordinate 17,620, forward strand.
TAGTTCATTATATACAGCTAAAAAAAAACAAAATATGTATATACCGATATAAGTAGGTAAATTCATATTTATTTTAATTTTAAATATAAATATGTAGTCGGTTACAGCACAACCTAAGTTTATATCCACTGCACGCCACTGCTTGACAGTTAGTGTATAACTGGAAGAATCCCGTCGATTTTCAGACTGATACGACCTTCGGTTCTCCCGGAAACTTTTAAAAAGACGTGTTATTTCATCGAACTAGGGCTAAATCCAAGATAATGGTCCCATTGCATATGCAACGAAAATGAATATTTCACTATGAATGAATGTGCTAATAACAAAATGAAAGATAATTTACGTTTAAAAAGTAAGTATTAAATAAGATATTACACTTTAAATTTTCGAAAAATGCACTGCATATTTTGACATTTCATAGGCGATATATGAGGTTAGGTTAGGTTATTAGGTTTGGTTTGGTTATGTTATTAGGTTTGGTTTGTTTAATTTAGATTACGATTATTTTAGTTAGATTAAATTAACAGGACAATAAATTATATAGTGAAATACTTATTTTCATTGTATGAACAACGGGACCATATTCTTGGATTATTCCCTCCTACGTGCTGAGTATAGTAGGAACTATCGAACCTGACCTCCGGAGTCGGTCCTTAGTGAATAAGTTTGTCTGTTAAATCTATTAACATGGAGTAACCTCTCCCGAGTAACTCTGATGAAGCATCTGGAACTATGATTGGCTGTGGACTGGATACTTAGTATTCACGGTCGAGAAATACACAACGTTTCGGGATGGGTGGATGCCATATTTGCTTACTGTTTTAAATTCATTATCATTAATACACGTCATTATTCAAGTTCTTATAATATCAAGATGTAAATTATCAATATTGTGAGAATTTTAAATAATCCTTCTTAAACTCTTAATCTCTTAAACGTTCAAAACTGTAACCAAAAAAGTGCTGAATTTCACTAGCATTGCTAGGCGATCGCCTTAAGTACAGTAAATTTAAATTTAAACTTAAATTTTAGACACCAATGACAACGAAAATAATATAATAAATATAAAAAACAACGAAACAATGTGCCTCGTACGTACGGCTTACACAAATGTTAAATTAATTGTCTTTCTTAAATGGAAAGAAGTCTACCTACTTCACGGTTTTATCTATTGAATAGTAAGATCAATATTAGTATCTTTCTCCTTCAATATTCGCTGTTATGCAAAAAAAATCACAGTAGATAACTGTTGAAAAAATACAGATACTAGTGTTTTAATCCTAGATTGGTTTCTGTTCATCTTTTATAGCTTCTTTTGCTCTATACGAGGAAACTTGGCGGCGATTGTAGTTATAATTAGTCCACACTAGCGCTGGGTAAATTTTCGATTTCAAATGTTTTGTAGGGCCTTTTTGGGCCCTTATTTAACGTGGGCCTCTGTGCACCACATCGGCTGCTTTAAGATAGTTGTGCCACTGATCAGTACCTAATTACAAGTGTGTAATTTATTAAAAAATTATAAACACATTACACCATAGACGCACTATAAATATAGACTATTCACTAAAAAACAAATCTGTGACATCTAGTTTCTGCTGTCTTCTATTGCGCACTAAATGTATCAGTCAGAAAAAGATAGAAATTATTTTCATAACCACGTATAAGAAAGGACAATAAAACATAATTTTTAACAACGAATGCATATGAAGTTAGTAGCGAATTGCGGTATTTATTCTATAGTATTTTCTCTTTCTTTCTTATAACGCAGCATACATGTAAAAGAGATACAAATATAAACAGGGTTGCGTATTGTATTAATATTTTATATATACATCGCGCGGACGTCTATACATTTTGTACACCCCTAGACCAACTCCCGCAATGTGCGTCTATGTTCAGAGTAATTCGTGTTGTCGTTCTGTGTAGCAGATATTTTGGTTTGTAACTAGTCTATATTTATAGTACATCTATGCAATACACCTATTCGAATGGTGCTATTTTTAAAACACATGAATTCGGAAAGATAATAATAATGTAGGTAGGTACATACCTACAACGACGTCATTTTTCGGACCTATCCTGAAATCTTCTATATAAAACTTTCTATATTCCAATATAAAACACTAAGATGTTTATTGTAATAAATGGTTAGTAAAAATGAAAAACTATTAGAGCTAACTTGTAGTAGATTAGGTAAGTATAACTGCAAGTAGGTACCTACTCAGATTACCTATCATAGACTCTAAGGAATTGTAAGAAAATACCATAGATATATCATAATAATAATTTTACGCATTCCACAATATCTTACTTACAGATATTTTACGAAAAACGCATGGACAAGGTAGACGACTGTTCACGTATTCGTAATTTTTAAAAAATAATTTTCCTGACACATGGTACCTATCCAAAATTATTAACAAAACTCCAAATACTATCTAAAAGTATTCAAATTCTACAGTAGGCAATACATTAGCGACTTATAATTATATAACAGACGCTTTGCGACCAAACAAATTTCCCTCCAAAACTTATCTTTCCAAGCTGAAACTGATAGGTACTTAAATGCGTAATGTACCGTGCCACCAAAGTGATTAGTGTACAGATATATATATACATATAAATCCCGCGCTCCAAGGATTATTATTTCTAAATCTACCTTCGTACATCGCTTTTATCGTATTTTTAATTTATAAAATATACATGTGTAGGTACAACACCGTACGATGGTAGGTATGTAGTAGGTACTTACGTCACCTGCTTTTGTAGGGCGATATTATTGGCATTAATATTGCATTGGTGTGGTATTTTATTATTAAAAAAGATTCACTTTGACTAGCGGGGTGTATATTATATCTCCGGTAACGTTTGATATGTAGCTTTTCAAATTAGATTATTTCGATACAAATCCCTACCTATCCTATCTAGATTAACCAGCGAGGTAGAGGAACAAATGTTTTACCCCTTAGCCTGTTCAGCCCTCCAGGGCAATGAACCCATAAAATTGAAACAATGAAGTTTATATAAATTTAGAAACAAAGGATTTAGGATATAAATAGTAAGAGAGAGCGGAAGATCTATCACTTAGAGCAGTATTTTCCAAACTATGGGTCTCGAGAAGATAATAAGTGGGTCGCAGTCACTACTTGGGAGATATTTTCTCAAAGTTAAACGAACTTAGTTTATACATGCAAGGGTCAGACGGGTCCGACATTTTTGCAGTTCACGATAAAATTCGAGCATTCATGAAAAAACTTGTATTGTGGAAGAAATGTGTCGAGAAAGGCAAGTATGATTGTTTTAAAAAAAAATAATGATGGAAAATAAAGTGCAACCAGATATCAATAAAATGTTTGCAAGATCCACACATTTAACAGAATTGAAAAATAACTTTAACGCCTACTTAGAAGAAGAGATGAACGAACTAGATTTGTAATCCATTTTAAGGCAACATACCAACTGAAATGTTAACAAAAGCAAGTGAAGAGCTCCTGAAAGTCCTCCTCCCCTTCACTACCTCATACTTATGTGAAGTGGGATTTTTTTCCATCGTTTCTATTAAGATTAATACATAAATAAATTGAACGTATCGAATTCACTGCGATTAAAAGTGACAAAGTGCGTGGTTGTTGGAAGAGAAGAAGTCTCGACAAATGCTGTTTTGAGTAGCGTCGCTATCAAACAAGTGAAAGAATTCACATATTTGGGTAGCAGAATTTCCCAAGATGGCAGCTCAGAGGCAGACATCATAAGCAGAATACAGCAAGCAAGAGTCGCCTTCAACAAAAAATCCAAGGTCCTTGAATCCCCCAACATTGATTTAAAGGTTAGGAAGAACTTGATTAAAACTCTTGTCTGGAGTTGCTGATGTATGGCAGGGAAACATGGACCATCGGCCAGAGCATGTCCGGGAGGCTAGCGGCCTTTGAGATGTGGTGCTACAGGCGCATGGCGAAGATCCACTTGTCAGAACACATCCGAAACGACGAGGTGTTGAGTAGTGTGCGAAAAGAGGCGGCTCCTGAACAGAATCGCCCAATAACGAGCAATTTGGATAGGCCATAATATAAGGCATCCGGGCCTGCTTTTTACTATTGTCGAGGGAAATATTGAAGGCAATAATCGTGGAGGCCGTCCGAGATTAAGCTACGTAGACCAGATTATCGGAGATGTGCGCTGTAGCACCTACCAAGAAATGAAGAGGCTGGCAGGTGACACAGAGAAGGGGAAAAATCGAGTGCTTGTTGCAGACCAATCCTAGGATTGCGACCAAAAAAAAAGTTACCAAAATTGAAATCGACGCTAATGCTGTTACGGCAAGAAATAGACAACAAATGCATCCTTCCTATTAAAATACAGTTGTATTGGGAAAACGTGAGGCAGGCGGCGGGTCCCGAAAATTGAAAAAAAAATTGGTGGGTCGCGGTCCTGTCAACTTTGGGAACCACTGACATAGAGGGTTTTTTTCAATTTATGTAATAAAATAATACAATTATGATGTTTATATGATGTTTGCACAACATTCCTACTGTGATGAATCACCTGTTTCTATAGATTTTTTTTTTATTTTATTATTTTTATTTTGAACTCTAAGATGATTTAAATGCTACGCGGGGAAAAATTGAGCTAAACTGGCCGGAGAATTGGGGCTACAAAAATTTGGGGATGATGATATTGGGAGGGAGTTAGTAGCGATTGATCGGATATAGGTTACGGGCAGTTACTATTCAATTTTTATAAATCATACTGATCTTGTGGTAAAGCCGTGTTTGGTACAAATGGTTGACGATCGATGCGGTCCGAGCGGTCCGCATGTGCTTCACATAAAAAAGCTGAACATGGATTTCAGAGATTTAGGTCGCGTTTATTGCAGTTTAAGCCATTAAAAAACCGATTAACGTCTACTCTAAGGTGACGATGATCTTGACAGTTCCACGAGGTTTCAGAATTATGGCCTTTTTTGCTGTGGTTTTGAAACCGCTTAAATGTCATTAATCGTGATCTTAAGTGGATTGCCGCGCAAGAGAGATAGCAGAATATGAGCAAAGGCAAGGAAGGCAGGTCCTAATCGGGGGATCGCGAGAGGAAAACGCCCCATAATTTTTTTTATAGGAATTGGCCGTGGAGCACGGATTAAACGTATACGTTGTACCAGAGGGGTGACCTTAACTGAGCGGATAATGATTTATTTTCGTTTCGCGGGAATCGGATAACGTAGGCAGATAGGAAAGTTAACTATAATTCCATTATATTTATCTGTAGACTAACGCTCTGTCGAGAAGCGAATGGTGATTCATTTTCGTTTCGCGGGAGTCGAATAACGTAGGCGGGTAGAAAAGTTAACTATAATTCTATTATATTTATCTGTAGACTAACGCTCTTCAGGCTTTTACAACAGATAGGTAATTGTGCAATGACGGTATATACGGTTAGGAAAGAGATAACGATAACGTGTAAGCATATTAATGGCACGACAAGAAAATAATATACTCGAATATAGATACAATATATTAACTATGTAATCACTACAAACCTGTCCGACGTTAGCGTAGTTTCAACAGGACGGGTAACGTGTATACGATTGGCTATTCTAGCTCAGATTTCGCCGGGTTTGGTAGTAATAACCACAAAACATAATTGGAACAAGTGTATCTAGATAAGAATATTGTAAATAAAATAATATGAATTTGCGGACCATATACACATGAAATAAAAGGATAAAGCGTATGGGGATCTTATAGATGGATGGATAAATGAAACAAATATATATAGGAGTAAATGCAAGTAAAAAGCAAGCATATAAGTACCAAAAACATAGGAGAACATAGTGTGATAGAAATTCGAAGACGGGAGGAAAAATAATGTGAAGTGGAACGGATATAGCAAGAGCATGTAACAATGATAAACGTACAAATACAGACAACTACTTGAGACCGATTCGACAGATACTAGCAATCTTTCAACACACCTCTAAGAACATGGTGAGCGGTATATAGTTATCAGCGGAGGCGTCCAGTGCCTTGGCAATGAATGAGCACTGAATTAATCCGACGCCTTGCCTGCGGCACTGGAGGTTTATTTACTTATTTGTTTTATTTGTTTTCATTTATTGGGTTTCTTACAGCCATATAATTAATCAAACTTTGAAGAAAAGACAATAATTGATGCACAGAGTTTTGGGCCAATTACGCGAAAACACATACATACAATCGATAAAAGAATAAGAAAAACATGTCCAATAGTGGGGTTGTGTGAGTGTGTATTTGTGTGTTTATTTATTTATTTATTTATTTTGTTTTGGGAAAAATTAAAAGCAAAACGGTCTTAAAAATCTTAACTTACATTAATAGTTTATTGTGTTATAGCGAATAGTACTCTTCCAGTATTATATTGTTCGAGAATATTCACTGTCTATGTAACATAACTATGTTACATAGACAGTGTAACATAACTATGTAACATAACTATGTTACATAGACAGTAAGATTGATCCACAAAATAACTATTTTGTGGATCAATCTTACTGCCAATAAAAATAATAATAAATGGTTACAAATTATGTTTAAATTCCGCAACGGAAGGACTTAATACGTCCCTGTGCGCGGGGTGCCGCGGGCATAAGACAGGATTCATTGGGTGATCCACGAGAAAAGATCGCCCAAAATTAAATTAAAATTAGGTATAGTACCTTTGGATGATTGTTATATCTAGGTATGCAGTGTGCACGTGGTGAATATATGGAAATTGATCCCATGATATAGCGGCCAAGAAACGTTAAATTTCCGATAAAGACGAGTGAAAATACGAGGGACCGGGGCATAATAATGGTAGATAATGAAGAAACATCAACTATGATTAGGGGAGTACCCGATAGATTGTAGTTACGGTTGATTAAACGACAATATGGACTGAACTTAGAAATTAAATATTAAAAATTAATTATCGCGCTTGTGAAGCGAGTTCAATTCGTCCGAAGCCAATGAGTCCGTCCCAAATAGGCACAGGGATGGAGACAGAGACGGCAACAGGAGGTGGGATCAACTGACATATCCGGGTGGAGATATGGTTTTTTTTTGCCAAATTGAATCTTAGGAACAAAGATTTAGGTTTCAAGGAAAGTAGGATATTGAAAATCCTGGAAACACACGACTTAGGACCTTTGGCTGCTAGGGGGGGTTTAAAATGTCAAGACACAGCAGAAATCAGGGAGTTGGTGTGAAGCGTCTACGGGACGTGAAATCCGCGTCGGTTGTTTTTTTGAGTGAAAGTTGCCGTCGACTTGGAGTGTCCAGTGGATATAGTGAAAATTATAGTTTGATTTCAAGTGAAAGTTGTGTACGGGTAAATATACTCTTCGACATTGTTGGTTGCTCACGTTAAAAGAAAAGGGGGGTACGGGTTTGATTTTATTTTATAAAGGGTAATTAATTTGGCATATTAGAACTTCGGAAATTACTGCGCTTTATTAAGTTGATTAGTCCGGCATATATAGAACTGATATTTGCAGATCTCCGGAAACTAGCTGTGCGTTATAAAGATACCTATTTTATGCTAAACACGCGGGAAATTGTTAATAAATCTTGTAAAAATACCTATCTTATACTAAATACGCGAGGTCCTGTTAAAGAGTTTTAACTCAGAGTGCGGGATTGATTTTATTTTATAAAGGTAATTAATCTGGCATATCGGAACTTCGGAAATCACTATGTTCTATAAAGTTAATTATTTCTGTCGTCTTACTAGGTTCACAGAATAATATTCGCAGAATTTCAGGAAACGGTAGAGTTCAAATTTAGTTAAATTCTCGTTTTACTAAGTATAGTATTGGCGGATCTCTGGAAACTAGCTGTGCGTTATAAAGATACCTATTTTATGCTAAACACGCGGGAAATTGTTAAAAGATAAAAGGGTTGTTACTAACAGATTCGATTTTAAATAAGTCTTATAAAATACCTATCTTTGCTAAATACGCGAGGTCTCATTTTAATTTTTACATTTGTAAGGCATATAATATTTCGTTATATGAAATGTTTCGATTAGACCGGGTTTATTTTAGTTATCGACAGAATATTTAGTTTATTTTAATAATTTTTTTTGTTTATGGTTAATAGTAAGAGTCCGTTAAAATTATAGCGAATAAATTCTGGGATTAAAAATACGTCTAGTGAAAAATATATAGCTGATCTCGCGGGGTATCAGGTTCAGCCCATAATAATCTAGATTTCCATTTCGTTTAAAATTATATAGAGTGATTTCGTGAGAATCGGGGTTTATTTACAATTTTACAGGTGTATGAGATTTCATTATTCTAAAAAATTATATAAAATAGTCTCGTGGGGGTCGGGGTTTATTTACGGTTTTACAGAAGTACAAGTTTCACTATTTTATAAAGTATATAAAATTGCTTCCGTTCGGCCCGGGCTATCTTATATTATATAGGAAAACATAGGTCCCGCGCTATTAAAACATATAAAACCGTTTCATGTGGCCGGGATTATTACGCGCGTTGGGGAAAGCCTATAAGGTAAAAATATGTTTAATTTGATTCGGGATTTTATATTTTATGAAAGATATTTGCCTCGCGGACTTAAACTATGAAAAAATGTTTCAATTAGTTCTGGTTATACATTAGGAGTGATGTAAACTTCGCGATTGTATAATTTGGGGTACTTCGTACTGTACGAAGACGTAAATCTCGCGTATAAAAACGTGTATAAAAAAAAAACGTATTTCATGTATTCAAACATGTAAAAACTTCTAGTACATTGTTTCGTTAGACCGGGGTTGTATTATACTTATAAAGATGTTATAGGACCTCGTTATATTGAAAATATATAAAAACCGCCTGGGGCCGGGTCTTCTTATTTATAAACTATATAAGATTTCGTTACATTTAGTTATATAAAATGCTATCGTTCGGGAATTCGCGTTTCATTCTAAGCATATATAAATACAGGGTCCCGGTTTTGAGCAATGTTAGTGTTTCGTTTAGAATTCGCGCCTTCATTTAATAAATATGAAACATGTAGATTCCAATTAGAACTATTTTAAAATGATTCGTTTAGGAATTCGCGTCTTGTATTATAACTGTGAAACTTATAATATTCGTGTTGAGCTAAACGTGTGAACATAGAAACACTTCAGTTTTGACCGCTATTTTGTTTACTATGCCTAGGACGTTCTTGCGGTATATTAGACTTGATGGTAAAATTTAAACCTTTACTCTGTTTAAAATATACGTAGTGTCTCCGCCTAGATTGGCTTCACGATATACTTTATGAAATTTGTAAGTTCCGTTGTCCTAAAATTGTATAAAATTACCTTCGTTTAGATCGGGTTATATCATATTCCTCGTGGAACGCGTAAACCTCGTTGTCCTGAAACTAAATAAGGATGTTTCATCTAGACCGGGTTCATTTTACATTTTAGGGAAGAATATAAGTCCCGCGTCTTTCACTACATAAAATGGATTTGGTAAGATTGGGGTTGTTTATACTTGTAGAAATTACAGAATCCCGTTATTCCTAAACTATATTAAAATGATAAATTATATTAAGATGATTTAAACTATATTAAAATTTGCCGGAGAGTGGATATCAAATATTCGAGATGATAATAAAATTATTTATTTATTTTTTTTTATTTATTTGTTTACGCCCATTAGGCTTTTACATAAAGAGTATAAAATAAATTTCAAAAAGCACATACATTAAAAGTTTCAGGAATAGCACCAAATCATGAGTATAAAAATTAAAAATGTAGAGTAGGTAACGAGCAGCAATGCGTATAGGCTTTTACATGAAAAAATATATCATAAAATTAAAAGAACATACATTAAACAATATAAATTACAAGTAGCAAATTATTAAAAGTACCGGAATAGCATCGAAACATGAGTACAGAAATTAAAAATATAAAGTACAAAGCGGCAATGTGTACGAAAAATATATATTACCCACCATTACATATTAACAGCTGAAGTCAGTAACGAAGCAGTATTGCCTCTTTAAGTGTAAATTTTACTTTCTCCAGACTGTCGACGAAGATGTCAATCATGCAACCATATTCATCATTACATTATATTAAGAATAAAATAATTTTACTATCAATGCACAAACTTGGCAATGAACTACCTACATATGTCGACATTTTAAATCCATCTCTCTCAAAATTTAAAAAATCATTATATGATCATTTCTTTTCAAAATATTAAATTTTATATAATGTCTTAAATTTTTTATATATATAGCTGGCTATTCAAATTTAATATTGCTATATTATCGGTGAGTAAAAATTTCTGAGATCACTACTTTACACTTTTCTGCACGTATACCTTTTTACATATATGTCTAACCTCATTATGTTTAAACTATGTATATATACTTTTTTACATTTATACCCTTTATTTTTCTTTCACATTTAATCGTTTGTTGTATTTTAATTATGTATAAACCTGCTACTTTACACTTTTTGCATATATACCTTTTTTACATATATGTCTAACCTCATTATGTTTAAACTATGTATATATATACCTTTTTACATTTATACCTTTTATTTTTCTTTTACATTTAATCGTTTGTTGTATTTTAATTATGTATAAACCTGCTACTTTACACCTTTTTGCATATATACTTTTTACATACATGTCTAACCTCATTATTTTTAAACTATGTATATATACTTTTTTACATTTATACCCTTTATTTTTCTTTTACATTTAATCGTTTGTTGTATTTTAATTATGTATAAACCTGTTGTAAAAGGCTATTAAGCCGTGTAATTAATTAATAATAATAATAATAATAATAATAATAATAATAATAATAATAATAATAATAATAATAATAATAATAATAAGAATAAAACTAAATCGGCGGACCCTAAAAGTAATATGTATTGACCTTATAAAGATGTAGACTAGTGGGGTTTTATTATAGAAGCAATCAATTCTTTAACAACAACAAGTGGACAAGTGGTTGCGTCATGGGTTTGTTAAAACTTATAAATGGATGGAATCCTAGATTCGAAGCTTAATCCCGGAATTTCGGATAAATATAAGAATATGTAACATCGGAAAATAACGGGTAACGGGTTTTATGAAAAATATCGGTGCGTATAATCATTAGAGTATGATCATTAGAATTGGAGTCTAGTCTCGATGACCCGGGAAGTACGGAAACGTAAGACGGAAATAAGGACTATGTTGCAGTATTATTAAGATATATAAATACTTACAATTGTCGAGCTAGAGTCTAATTCCGGTATCTCGAGGAATATAAATTCAAGGAAAAGAAAATAATGTCTAGTTTCGGTTTGATTAAGGTATATAAACCGTATAGTTGCCGAGGCTGGATACTAAGCCCCAGCTACGGAAACTTATAAGCGCGTAATGGCAGGATCAAAGGTTAGGTCGCGAACTATAGTTAATTAGGGGCCTGTGAATCGTATGCGCGTGCAAGGCAAGTGTCCGCAATCCTTAGGTATAAAGTGAGGTACATAAAGTGAAACTACGATGCACTGGAATGGATATAATCGGCGGCAGATGGGTAAGTCATGTCATCCTCTTTCCGTTTTGAGATTATAACGATATATAAAGGTGGCGCACGATTAAGAAGAATGGTCTCGGGTTCGATACCCCAGACAGAGACGGAAGAAGCGCCGACAGTGAAAGCTAACCCCTGTACCGTAAACTTTAAATATTATTTTATCCACAGGTGGTTGTTTGCATGTTGGATCCGTACTGACCATAATAGGGGCGAATTAATTCACCAAATAACCTTTCTCTGCATGTGTGTGAACTTCCAGGGATCGCGCGGCCCGTGTGCTCGACGCCGAATTTAATTATTCATTTCTATTTATTTATTTAATTGGTGACTCATTAATACATTAGGTGTTTATTTGTCTATTCATATGCCGCGTCCCAGTTATATATAGTCAGGCGGCGTTTCGATAGCATCATCATCGGCCCGTGTGCTCGACGCCGAACTTAACTATTAATTTCTATTTATTTATTTAATTGATGATCCATTAATTAATTAGGTATTTATTTGTCTATTCATATGCCGCGTCCCAGTTATATATAGTCAGGCGGCGTTTCGATAGCATCATCATCGGCCCGTGTGCTCGACGCCGAACTTAATTATTCATCTCTATTTATTTATTTAATTGATGATTCATTAAATAATTAGGTATCTATTTGTCTATTCATATGCCGCGTCCCAGTTATATATAGTCAGGCGGCGTTTCGATAGCATCATCATCGGCCCGGGTGCTCGACGCCGAACTTAACTATTAATTTCTATTTATTTATTTAATTGATGATCCATTAATTAATTAGGTATTTATTTGTCTATTCATATGCCGCGTCCCAGTTATATATAGTCAGGCGGCGTTTCGATAGCATCATCATCATCACCATCACCAGCAGTGTCCCAGTTATATATTGTCAGGAGACGTTTCAATAGTACCATCATCATCATCTTCATTAGCGGTGTTCCAGTCATATATAGTCAGGAGGCGTTCCGATAGCATCATCACCATCATTAGCAGTGTCCCAGTTGTATATCGTCAGGAGACGTTTCAATAGTATTATCATCATCATCTTCATTAGCGGTGTTCCAGTCACATATCGTCAGGAGGTGTTTCAATAGTATTATCATCATCATCTTCATTAGCGGTGTTCCAGTCATATATAGTCAGGAGGCGTTCCGATAGTATCATCACCATCATTAGCAGTGTCCCAGTTGTATATCGTCAGGAGACGTTTCAATAGTATCATCATCATCATCTTCATTAGCGGTGTTCCAGTCATATATAGTCAGGAGGCGTTCCGATAGTATCATCACCATCATTAGCAGTGTCCCAGTTGTATATCGTCAGGAGACGTTTCAATAGTATCATCATCATCATCTTCATTAGCGGTGTTCCAGTCACATATAGTCAGGAGGCGTTCTGATAGTATCATCATCATCACTAGCGGTGTTCCAGATATATATCGTCGGGAGGCGTTGCGATAGTATCATCATCATCATCGTCATCACTAGCGGTGGTTCAGCTTTATATCGTCAGGGGGCGTTTCGATAGTATCATCAACATCATCATCATTAGCAGTGTCCCAGTTATATATTGTCAGGAGACGTTTCAATAGCGTCATCATCATCACCATCATTAGCAGCGTCCCAGTTGTATGTAGTCAGGAGGCGTTTCGATAGTATCATCATCAACATCATCGTTAGCAGCGTCCCAGTTGTATATAGTCAGGAGGCGTTGCGATAGTATCTTCATCAACATCATCGTTAGCAGTGTCCCAGTTACATATAGTCAGGAGGTGTTTCAATAGTATCATCATCATCATCACCACTAGCAGTGTCCCAGTGATATATAGTCAGCGGGCGTTTCGATAGCATCATCATCATCATCATCATCATTAGCGGTGTTTCAGCTATATATCGTCAGGAGTCGTTTCGATAGTATCATCACCATCATTAGCGGTGTTTCGGCTATATATAGTCAGGAGACGTTACGATAGTATCATCATCATCATCATCATCACTAGCGGTGGTTCAGCTATATATCGTCAGGAGGCGTTTCGATAGCATCATCAACGTCATCATTAGCGGTGTCCCAGTTGTATATCGTCAGGAAACGTTACGATAGTATCATCATCATCATCATCATCATTAGCGGCGGTTCAGCTAAATATCATCAGGTGACGTTTCGATAGTGACAACATCATCTTCATCAGTGATGGCAGGGTTCCAGTTACACATCAGTCGGAGATAATTAGGCAGATCCCATCATCATCGATGGCAGGATTCTAGCTGTACACCATTTGGAGAAAATACACCGACATCCCTGGCCAGGGGCTAGGCATATCCCTACTGTCCAGATCCACCTTTCCATCTACTAATACGAGGGGTCATGGCCTCGTGAAACCACATGGCAACCAACCATTACAAGTATTTATTTATGTATTGTATATGTAAGTATATGTATGTATATTATATTTTATTAGTATGTATCTATTCGTACGTAGTGTATGAGGGGGCTCTTCACGGGTGGCACAACACCCGTGCGGATGTCTTCCCTCGTCTGGAATGGATTGAACGTATTGATGCATATCAGATTATAATAAGTACTACCTGTGAGGGTGGTTGCAGTCACTGTAGTGTCGCGAATGGCCAATGGGCTGCAGTTGCTCACAGGCGAGGGTTGGGGAGCCTAGGAAACTCCCCCTCCCCACTCGCATTTTTTTGACTTGACAGGTGGCCCGGGACCATCTTTACAGTAGCTTCAGTATATATACCGTAGTTTAACTTAGTTTAACCTGGAGGAGTTGGAATTCGGGGGGCAAACTGGCTCTGAGCCCGACGCCAGACACTGACGCGAGGGATGGTGCGGTACTTTGCACAGAAGAGGCCCAACATGAAAAGGCGCATCCAGGCTCAGGTCAACGTATCCGGAACTCGTGTCGGGAGAAGGACGATGGGATCAGTCACCGATGAGCCTTTGGGTACGGAGGGGCCGAATTTAAAGCAACCACATTTTCCGCGTACACATACATTTACACATTCCTTCTACAAACCCCTTATCCATTAGAACCCAACGTACCACTAGAATGAGACATAGGGCCTGATACAGGTAACGGAACTTAGGCCGGCTAGTAAATAAACGTAACAATGTAATTGATATAAAGATAATGCAGAGTAAATATAAAAGATCGTAAGGAATAAGCACAGCGAGATAACGGCGAGAGATAAAATTATTAATCAGCGAGGGCGTCGAAGACGGAATCATCCATAGGAGCGGCTACGAAGGACTCGAGGGCTTTCAGGGGATCTATGTACTCTATATGTGCATGCGCATGTGATAACGGCACGTCACTAACCTTTCCAGTGGATGGCGGTCGATCCCATACAGGTAGGACAATGGGGGATCGAGCGGAGAGGGCGTGGGAGCAGAGGATCGCGCACTCTGGAAGCGCAGCTACACCAGATGCAGTGGTTTCAGTCCGTAGGAATGATAGGTAAATAATATAGGGCCACGGAACATAGTATGTTTAGCAATTGCACCGTAGGGCTTAATTGACGTGCTAGGTAGTTTTGTTTGCGTTTTCCATGAACATTCACGAACTTCATACCCCAGTATTTAACTTAAGAAAAGCTTGCGTTAGGGTTACCACTAAACCAATTCATCCCCTATAGTTCGAAACAAAAAATTACACAACGTGAACTGGGGAGGTCTTGAATAAAGCGAGGGTGTTTGGAAATACTACGTTAAAAGCCGTAGAGCCTTCACCCGACGTAGATAGATAGCTTGTTTGCCTCTAACAAGGCGTAAACTCAGTTAGGAGTAGGATCGAGCTGAAAGGCGAAGAAGAGGAGCCATCACAATGCCGATGTTTCTGTGTTTCAGCTGGACAAGGATTTTTGTTAATTAATGTAATGTAATATAATAATACACTTACAATAATATTATTTGGTTGGTGGGAATATCACTGCGGCTTTTGTTTTCCGAATTCAAACTTTATTGGTTATCATAAAAAAGTTAGTCTGAGAGCAATATGGAACTTATTTAATTTTAATATTTTGTATAAAGCATACAGAAACGGGTTGGCTTGTGCCAATTTTGCTTTTTACTCCGCTTTAATTGTGTTGGAGTTGTTAATTAATTTTGCAAGGTCCATATTCAACAGTAAGTTTACTACTGAAAGAAGCTCTTAATTGCTCAATGGCATACACCTGTGTCAGTAATTTAAGTAATGTAATTCGTGAATTATCAGGATTTCTTTTTGTCCACGAAAAGGGGTGGACCAATTTCACTAAGATGCTATGGTCGTAGGTCGCCGTTATGTTTGGTTATGTAGGGATATTCGGTTAACCTTTAACTGTAAACGTAATTTTTTTTACACTTTTTTACACACTCAGAGATCTCTGTACTTCATGGCAAAATTCAGAGGAAATGTTAGGAATAAAGGTTACGTCAATTTTATAATTTTAATAGTCGGTTTAAATGAAACAAAATTAATACATATCTAATCAGATCTCATTGCATATACAGGGTGTACCAGAGCAAGCAGCAGACACTTGGCTGGTAGATTATGTTTTGAGTCTAAAATGTTCAAGCAACCATGACCTATCATATAATATCAATAGTTGTATTGATTATTAAAAATTAATTTGCTTCAATACAACTTAAATAAGTTGATAAAAACCTTGTAAAAAAACTTTAAATTTTTGCAAGGTTTTTATCATTTTATTCGACTTGTATTAAAGCGGATGAATTTTTCTTAATCAACTTAAGTTACTGTAATGATAGTTCATTTTTTTGCAAAAAATAAGTCAGAAATATTGAAAAAAAGTGCAAACTTTGATACTGCATATCTCCATAACTATTGTTCATGATTGCTAGAACATTTTAGACTCATAACATAGGCAGGAATATACCGGCCAAGTTTCTGCTGCTAGCTCTGGTATGCCTATATAAGATTACATTATTTAAAAAAAGAAAATTAATGCATTTTTATGTCTTTGATAATATTACATCACTTCTAGGAACATAATATTTAACCATATCTCAATTAACAAAACATACTCCTCTGAATGAAAAACTAAACCGTGACAAATAAAACAAACAAAGAATAAACTTCTTAGTAACTTAAATCGAAATTCCGACGAGGTTAAAATGCGGCCTCTGAGACTCCGCGTCGACAGTTAAAGGTTAATAACGTCTAGATTTTCTTTCAGTCGCGTTTATTTTTATTTCTTCTAATTATAATATTTATTAATTTTCCGCGTTCCGGACATCAATTCTGACGTCTGCCAAGCTTTTGAACATCAGCAGCGTAATTTGTCCCGTAAGCGTAATGAATTATCTTCTAATATATACAACTATGAAATGTCAATGTTTTTTAGTGTCACATGCAGGGATATTGGTACACTTCATTAATTGAAGCATTTGTTATGAACTTTATATTCTGAAAATAGATTTTTTCAAAATAGTAAACAAAAAGTCTTCCGTGGAAAATTTGAATTTATGACTTTGCAACTCTACAATTTGTAAGTTTGCAAATATACCTGAAATTAAAAAGAAAATCTACTTATACAAAAGCAAAAGTGAGAATGATGTTTATACACTACTGAACTTAACAATACTTTTATTATAAACATATTATTACATGAGTGAACATGGCGTGAGAATGTGAAGAAGAAAATGTATGCTTGTTCGGTCTATTCCTTCTGGAATTTCTAGGCCAACATCACTATTTTCAGCTCGCAACATCTTTTTCACCATGAGACATGAAGCTTTATAATATCCAATTCAACGTCAAAAAAAAGATAGACGACATACGGTTGTGTTCCATGATTATCGACTGTTATAAAAATTTTGAAAAAATGGTGCCCATTGCTTTGTTTCGGATATTTTTTTCAGCGTTTTTAAATCTAAGGGAATATGAAATAAATATAAATTTGCAAGAATTCGATGCGAAAGTATTTGGGTAGTCGATCTAGTACTTAATATATTGAAGATATGAAATAAAAGTAAACAACACTATTAGAAAAGCCCTGAAATGTCACGTGACGCTGAACATGCAAAAAATTCATTCGCGCAAGACCATACATCGAAATGTACTGTGAAGCATAGTATTTTAATTTTTGATTATATGAAAAATGAGTTGCGCAGGTCGCGGGGTAGAGGCGATCCAAACTTTAGAAATAACGCATATTTTCAAGTTGTCTCTATTGCGCTGGTAGCTATAAATGCACGCTAGCCAGACAGCCAATATTTTACTGTTACGTTCTCAACGTGAAACGCGCCGGTAGTCTGTTCATCTACAGTCATAGGTACTATACTGTGTTTGTGATGTGTGTGTGCAGGCGTGGTATTAGCTAAGATGTAATGAAAATGGTTTTTTAACCTTAATATTAAGGGTGTTGCTTTGAGGCGGAGAACATAAAATTGAAATAAAACACAGAAATATGTTTTTAATATCCATGAAATTGGCTTTATTTGACAGCAAATGTAATAAAATTTAATAACATTAATATTTTGTTGAATATTGGCTTCCAAGGCTCCATTATTTTTGTTTTATCGGCGTAGACATTCGATTTTTCATTTCCCTAGAGAAAATTATCTAATGCCGTCAAACCGCATGAATGGGGTGGCCAGTTAATTAATTTTGTGAAATTAATCGTTCGTCAAATATTTCTTTCGGTAAATTAATTGTATCGCGCGCTGTGTGGTATGTATGCCGTCCTGCTGAAATCACGTGTCTGCAACGTTAATACTTTCCAGCTGAGGCACGAAAAGTTAGTAATCATGTCTCTGTACCGGTCACCGTTGACTGTATCCTTCTGAACATCATCATTTTTTAAGACACGCACCAATGATTCCACCGGCCTATAAAGCACATCAAACGATGACTGTTCTGGATTTAATTATGTTTCAACTATGGCTTATGGATTAACATCGCTCCAAATGCCTTCTTTATTGACATGTTTATTGACATAGCTATTTAACCAAAAGTGTGCTTCATCAATGAACACATTTTAATTGTGAAAATTGGACCTCCAGATAACGCCATGTACGCGCCAGTCACGATAACTAAATGTCCAAAATCATATTTAAGTATTAATGCCATAAAATTATCTGTCAATTAAAACCAATTTAATGGATATTAAAAACATTTTTCTGTATTTTATTTCAATTTAAAGTTGTCCGCTTCTAAAAAAACACCTTTAATTTACTAGTTTTTCTTAGGTACATGGTAACGGGTACTTTGCTGGTGGTTATCATTTGTATTGCCCTTGATACCAGCGAGACAACCTTTATACGTTGTCTTGCAGGTAGAGTTGGTGTTATTGCGTTACTTGAACCAGACGGGGCCGCATCGCGCCGCCGGACACGGACCCGCGGGTCTCGAGTCAAGGAGGCAGCCGTTATTTGAGCAATATTTAAACAGTTCTTAAGTTCTACAAAAATTCTAATGTCCAAAAAATGAGCATAGATCACAGAACATAAAATTGTACAGGGACCAACTTAATCCCTAATTTGGACGGGGGGATTGAGACAGCAGAATTATAATGCAGTTAAAAGTATTTTTTATGCATAATTAAATCCTCTAGTAAAAAAAATGTATTTTTATAATAGGCAATGTTTTATTTAATACCGAGTCTCTTCAAGTAAAAACGTCTTTTTGAAATAAATCTCGATTCATTTTAAGGGATTGGGACCGGGCGATTTCCCCCCTCACGTGTATTTAAAATACATTTATAATGTAGTTATCGCATAATTAAATTCTTTTTTAAATTTCATTCCAAACCGATTCATTCCAAGTAAAAGCGTATTTTTGTAATAAAGCATGACTTATTTACTAAGACACTATACTTTGTGAGAGTATTTAGTTTGATCTATTCTCTTTTTTTTCAAAACATATAAATATGCGGTAATTTATTTGAACAAGTCAAACGTATTCGAAATTCGATACAACCATGGAACCAAAGATCTCCTCTATCACGGGTCTCGGCCCAGCTAAGGAGACAGGGAACATCTTTTATAGTATAACAAACATTAATAAAAAATTAAAAACACTGAATGTTTACATATAGCTATTCAATGTATGCATAAATAAGTAACAATTACATCACCCGACACATTCTATAAACACTGATATATGTACAAATACTTTTTGAATTTACACTTCTCTAGGCGCGTTTGAGGTGAAATGAAACAACGGGATTCTCGTGATTTTTCACACTGTAAAGTTATTTAATACAACTTTGTTTTAAACTTTGCTACTAATGCCATCTGGCGTAATCCTCCCGATGTTTTTTTTTAAAAAAAAAAACACATTAAATGTCTCAGACACAATTATCCTACCACTCTTATACAGATTTTTTTTTAAATATTGTTACATTTCTCATACACATGTACACATCAAAACACTCCTGCAAAGAATATATTTAAAAAAAAAACACGTTACTTTTCTCAAACACGTTTGTCATATCACCCCTTCACAGAAAACATAATTTTATATATAATGTATTGGTTATGATTTTTATAATTGCCAAAGAAGTTTAACATATAACGCACGTACGTAAATCCACATATCCACTTTTTTTTTTCATTTATAATTTATAATATCAAAACCTGAATATCTCGAGAATCTGATATTCTTAGCATCATTTCATAACCTTGCAATAAAGTAAATATCATCTGATATTACGGTAAAGAAATAATTTTTTGTGTTCAAATTCTGACAATATTTTTTTTATTTTAAAATATATTTTATTGTAAACATCAAAGGTATCAAATTTCCGAGTAGATATTTTTCTTTTTTACTAATGTTCTTAATTTTTCCAAACACCAAAAAACCAACGAAAGCATTATTAATTATTACCCATGTAGCTTAAGATTCCCTAGTTTGTACACCACTCATCCATCATCTCGCTGATTGTATAAAAGTGAACAATAGAAATTATGAATATGAACTTTTTTGTAAAGAAGTTTTCATTCCGAATGTTGTATGTTTTGTCGTTGCTTATGTAGCGCGCTACCTCGCTGCAAAGGAGACGATGAACTTACCTTGAATTCCTTCCTGATCTTCATTTTGTATACATTTTCATACTGGTCCTCACTGGACTTCATCAATCTTCTCGCTGTCGCAACAATAACTGAAACGACAAAAAAAAACATTAGTAAGAGTTTACCATAATTGTAGATAAATATACATAAACATTTATAACGAGTTTGATAATAGAGATCTCTAGATGTATAAAAAGTGTACATTAAAATATAAACGTAGTTTAATAATCCCACAGAAATACTTTGTATCATTCGCATGGGATAAATTATTATAAAAACACATCGCTGGGTTTGTTAGTGTCAAATTTTAACCCAAATTTAGTTATTATATATTATGCTAAACGCCCATCTGCATCTATTGTACATCCAAATAGGGTACTTGAGAAGATATTGTTTCAAAGTTCATCAAAACGGGAAATTTCGGTGGTTGGACCATGCGGAGAGG
Organism: Agrypnia vestita; assembly: GCA_016648135.1. Lineage (NCBI taxonomy): Eukaryota > Metazoa > Arthropoda > Insecta > Trichoptera > Phryganeidae > Agrypnia > Agrypnia vestita. The sequence continues at coordinate 38,651 of JADDOH010016422.1, forward strand.
ATGGCTGGGCAGCAATGTCGAAGACATTGTTACACCATCAGAGCTGTATTGACCATCAGGGCTATGTTGACTATCAGGGCTCTGTTGATCATCAGAGCTGTGTTGACCATCAGGGCTGCGTTGATCACCTTCTTGTTTTTCTTCTTCGGCGCTCTAGCATTACGAGGATGACGTCTGCCATGTTTTACGTGTTGTGCGTCCGAGCGTGGCTGAGTCCTCTATTCCCGAGTAGCCCTATTCTCGAACCTTCCACAAATTGTGCACGTACATCCGGTGGGCAGAGGAGGTTCTGAGAGATGGACCTTCCTCCTTTTCTTTCTTGTTTCTTGGGAATTACATCAACCCTATTCCGTTCACTTGATTCCCCGAGGCAATGTACCTTTTTAACCCCATTGTACGAGGTCATGGGCCGCGATTCTCAGTTTTGCCTTATTAACCATCAGAGCGCCCACAAGCTTGGGAAAGCCTTAGCTAAGATAAGATGAAAATGTCCTCAAAGACATAATATCTACTTAAGAAACTCAAAACTTGAGAGAAACGGCGAGAAATAGAGATGATTGGAAGAAAACTCTCAAGGGGAGGGGGGCGCACACACGCTGGGGTTGTAAAGACAATAGTGATTATGATTGTTTTTATTCAGATATACATCCGTCTCACAATGCTTTTTCAGGCTTTATATTGTTTCGGTAATGCAACATATTGCAGTGATAGCCTTCAAATATCAATATTTAACAAGTACTCGTACGCAATCGAAGCAACTTTCATCCCAGTTACTTCGTTTCCAAGAGTATGAATAGCAAATTGTGGAGGGCACTTTCATGCAAAGTATATTTTTAAATTCTCGTATGTATTTTTGATATTACGGCCTTTTTACATACGTATACTTTTTTATAATTAAAATACTCTGTTAAATACCAATATTATATGTACTTGGCAATGTTCATCGAATCATTGTCCGTCCATCAACAATCTACAATAAAAAAGAAAATTGTGTAATCACTCACGTGACAATGAAACAACATTACACAATTTTGACGCGACTGATTACATATTTTTTTACATAGTCGTAATTACCGTAACCATTTAGTTCGGCTTTATTTCTGTATTTTATGCTTCACGGTAATTATTATTTTGACATCAAAAGATAAAATAATCGAGATTTTAAAATGAAATCATCGGAACTCAAGGTTCAGAACCTAGCGGGAACACGGAACGTACCATCGCCAAGAAATTATGTTACTTTTACGAAGACTATTCAGCATGTTATGAACGTTTTCCTTACTGGAAATCTATAAAATAGGTATAATTAAGTTGTTTACATTTAACCACTGATGACAGATAAATACAAATGTAACGTTAAAAAAAGAATCTCTTTCTTGAATCGATGTTATCGGTTATACAAAATTAACGTTAGATGTGGTAAATTAAAAATCAATAAATTTTATTTTTAATTTACTTAAAACTACACAAATTTCTATGTAGTTATTAAGTAAAGAAGAAATAAAAAAAGATAAATTATGTCAACATCCAATCGGCTATCAATCTTTAATTAAAATTTATTTGGATGAGTTTTGATGATGAGATGAGCACCAAAACCTGGTCCTCCAATCCCCTAATCCACGTTTTAATCATATATTTTAGATATCAGGATACTTATAGAAAGTATCTGAAAGTTCTTGGCCCATAAGTTGTACGTATTCTTAAGGTTTGAAGACAATTTTTGTTTTTACGTGTAGTGTATCGGTTTTTTTTTAAGTACGAATTTTTGTGAACAAAATATATAGAAGAGAATAGTTTTAATCAAGATATACTATAGACGTCTCACAAGATATATTAGAGACGAGACTATTTATATGTGTAAGTAGGTATGGAAGTCTTTTGGGTGTTTATAGGGCTTTCGACCTATCATATGGTTCACAGATTCCAACTATGATCGACCATCACAGCTATAAATGTTTTGGAAGTTGTATATATGTTATTAATAGCTTCGTCTCTGTCATTTATAATATATCCTTAATTAATGACGATCTCCTGAAGACAAAAATCCAGTGATTGGTTCTTCAGTGAAAGTGAAAGTTCTTGAAAAATTTTAACATTCCCAAAAATATGAAGAGTGGTTTCGACAATTTGTCTAATATCAAAAACACAGAATTTTTTAAATAACTCGTCTATTCTTGCAGTTATTGGATTAGTTTGAAGGTTTAGTAATTGAACAGAAATTCATAAAGACAGGAACTGTCAGTGAGGCTAGAGTCCCAAGTACACCAACTCACCAAAATCTGACTGGCAGACGTGCGTCTGGGGATGCTGGGGCATGCAGGAACAGCCGCTGGCCGTCCTCCAGGACTCCAGGAGGAGCAGCACCATCCACCACCACCTGATTCCTGCCATCGTTTAGTCTGTAAAAAAGGAAATACACGTTGTGATGACTATATTCTAGGGTTTCTGAAAAACCGTGTTTTTCGGATACCGCGATTTTAGATTTTCAATCGTTGAAAACCGTAGTTAACCGGAGTTTTCTTAAACTAATAGAACAACATATTGTAAACCATTTTTATTTGACCTTAATTATTACAAAAAAAAACAAAATTATTTTGTATTCGAACTTAAATAGTAAAATTTAAGAAACCATTTAAATGTTAATCATTTAATAGAGATTGCAATTTCGTACAAAATTTGACACTTAAGTAAAAATATAGGTAGATGTCGATTTTATCGTAGAGAGTACTTGATATAATATATTGAGTTTTTTGTTCCTATAACAAGATTTTTTAAATGGCACAAATTTCTAATTCATTAATTTAACTGTGTCGTTTGATTTTTCTGGAACCATCATCACTTCGTTCATTGATTATATTATTTCGTTCTTTAGGCCTCTCCCTTTATGGTTCTTAAAAATCGCGGTTTTTGACGCAGTTTTCATTTTTCGGTTTTAGGTTAAAAAACGCGGTTTTACTGTTTGGATATTTCCGTTTCAGACACCTTACTACATTCATCAATACTTTCGCAATACAGACACCATATTATGTTGACATCAAAAGTATTGAATTGAATGTATTATGTACATTTTTTTTATGGACTTTCACTAACATATTTTCGTCTAGACGCCAGCAATGCTCTTGAACAAAGCACTCGTCGTCTATTAATTTGAATACAAGATAAACAATATATTCGTACGTATTTATGTGTAATATTTGCATACGTAAACAATACGGTATGCAAAATGCGAAGAAGACAAAACTCTAAAGAAATATTTGTGTATATTTTTGCGTAACGTTTATTTTCCATTCTTAACAAGATTTAAAAACATCCTTCGTAATATGTTATTTAAGATAATTTTACTATTAGTAGTTTCTTATAGGTAATAATTTATCGTAGATTATTTTATCACAATTTAAATAGATTCGTTTGTATTATTACATCTCGATTACGTGTTTCACTAACGAGGTTTGCGGAAGAGTGCCTTCACATTCAGAGTCATGTTACCTTAATATTGACTTTCAACAAGTCACATTCCTTTCTAATGTTCACACTGTTCACAGTAGGTATTTCAAAATCAGTGTGAGTTAGAATTCCGCGTTTCAAGATTTTGTCAATGACAAAAGTACACCTACGTATTAAAAAAAGAATATGTTTATGTGTTGAAGTCATCATATCGAGGTTCCTCAGCTAAAAGGGCATAGGCAATTATTTCGAACTTTACAGGAGAGCGAAATAAAGTTTTTTCAATCTGATTTTGTCAATATTTCTTTAATTATTAAACGATTTCCATATTTTTTTAAGAAAAAAAGAAACTTCTGTGTATAGTATTATGGGATATTCTGCCGTATATATGTGACTTTTCTGGCCGACGTTTCGGATCCCATTGTAGGGTCCATCATTAGGGCTGATGGGCCCTGCAATTGGATCCGAAACGACGGCCAGAGAGGTCACATATACACGGCAGAATATCCCAGAAAACTATACACAGAAGATTCTGAGCGGCCGTGAAAACCTGAAAACATAAAAAATATATATATATATATATATATATATTGATAAAATCAGATTGACAAAACTTTATTTTGCTCCCTGTAAAGTTCGAAATAATCACCTACGCCTTTTTGGTTCTGAAACCTCGATATATGGAAGCTGTATTCAAACTTAATATGCTCCCGTCTGGAAACTTTCAAACGACCCTTATTTGGTCTTCATAGTAGCTTGTTTATTTAACCTGCGAATTACCTCTAAGCTAGAGCATGATTTATTTAATAAAAAATTGGCGCGAATTTTAAATTCATTGTACATGATGACGGTGAGGAAAACGTGCCATAAACAGAAAAATCCTACTTTAAGAAACTCTCACAAAATACTCTCGGGACGAGGATCGAACGCAGAGAACTCGGTAGCTAGGTGAGCTTTTTACCGCCAGACCTAACAACCACATTCCTCGCGCCTACCTATAACATTTTTTAACATTCACGTTGTAATTCTCTCAAAATTCTAAAGAATAAGTTCGCAAAATTTGAGTAAAAAATGTAAAACGGTGTAGATTTGTATAGAAACTGTATCGTGGGATGAGAGTGAGGTAAAGGGAGAGAGGGGAATTTCATCTATGTTAAAAAAAATATTAACATAAAAAAAAGATATAAAGTTAGTTGAAAATGTATCGTGGGAAGAGGATAGGGTAAAGAGGAAGAGAGGAATTTCTTGTATGTTAAAAAAAATTAAAAGTAATAAAAAAAAATTTTAAAAATTAAAAATGAGAAAAAAATAGACAGACAGACAACGAAATTATTCTTACAGATTTTATAAAACACGAAAGACTGATATGAATTTATAAGTAGTTCGAAGATGATCACTAAAGTCCCCAATAATGTTATGAGAATGTATAAACATTGACACCTGTCATTTCGTACACGGAGAACATGTTCGGGTTACTTAGTAAATATTTTATTATTTTAATAATAGCCCACACCAGCGATTCCCAAATGGTGTCCGGTGGAACCGTGTGGTTAGTTCTGTAAGATAAAACTAAGGGTTTTACCTGAAAAATACAAAAATGTAGATACACCTCGAAGTTTTAAAATATTTTAGGTAGGTACGTTTAAATTTAAGGGGTTTCGTTAAGTTGTGTATAAAAACAAATTACACAATATGCAGTGATTAAAATCCGATTGTATCAACTTCGTTTATAGTTATTTTTCGTTCAAAACTAGCTTTAAAGGTTTCGTTTAAAAAGTAACTTGTTGGTGCAGTGGGAATGACTCTCGCTTAGTGATCCAGTGGCCCCTGGTTCGTGCCCCATTCCACAACACCTGTTAGGTTATTCCTATTCTCAAGCACAAGCGCTTAGCATAGTTTAATAATAATAATACTAATAAGGATATTAGGTACATGTATAAAAAAGCATTGATTTTTAAATTTTCCACCAAACCAAACAACCTTTTCGCTTTCTTAAAAAAATTATGCTTAAACAACTATTACTATAAACCACGTTGATACAATAATCAAGGTGTGATTAAACCTTCTACGTAATAATTAAGATGTGCTTTAACCTTACACATAATAATGAAGATGTGATTAAATAAAATGTAGTTATTAATCCGACGATGACGCAATTAATTTTAGAAAAGCGTCCAAAATAATCGTTCTGTCCCATCGAATTGCCTCTCGAAAGAAATGCGTCTTAACCGGCCTTTGACAAGCGTCTGCAGGTTTTGGTTACTCAATATTGTCGATCACTTAATTCTAATGAATGAGTAGAGATAGCATCGGTGCATTCATAAAATACGCTGTCGCATCGGCGCGTAGGTTTCGAACGGCCATTACGTGTTCGTGCCGTGCGGGCGCATCATCGCGCTCCTACGGTTCCTGCAGCTCCGGAGGTGACATGATCGGCTCGGCAAAGGGCCGGCCGTGGGCAGGGCTGCGAGCCAAACATGGACAACTTTGTTTACTCTGAAAGTCCGCCTCGTGCCTCATCCGCTGTCTGGACGTCTGGGAGGCGTCACTGTCTCATGAATAAACATGGCAGTCTGCGGAAAATGACCGAATCCTTACCGATCATTTGTGGACAAACGTCACCGCATTGTTCGCAAGAGTTGCATTAAGGTACAGATACACATGCCACTTAGTGGCATGCTAATAAATCAACCGGCGGTTGTATGGCTAGTGGCATGCTCGTTACTAGCAATGTGCGTACACACATGCCACTAATAAGCAAGGCCTAGAGAAGGTCGATACTGCGCGTGCTCATGTGCCACTAAATAAGCATGTGTATCTGTAGCTTTACTTTACGCCGATTTATTTGACACGAAAAAATATTTTAAAAAACACCTAATGTATATTATAGATGTCTCACAGAGACGAAACTGTATCAAAAATTCCGTAATCAATTTGTAGAAGTCTCATTAGTGACATTTCGCAACATTAGAATAATTAGCGACATCTGTGGGAATTTAGGGGAATGAAAATGCTTTGGTATAGGCGGCGTGGAAGGATGGTTACAACACACATGTAAAACGTGGCACGTAATTTAAATATATATAAAACTTCCAAAAATTAGTAGACATGGTATATTCTATCGTGGGTGGAAATGCGAACGTTACATTGTGTAAAGTGCTCACTTAAGCCAACCATATGATAGGTCGTAAGTCCTATTATTGAAGTCCTATGTACAACCAAAAAAAAACTTCTATACATACTTTCCCATAAAAATACAGTTTCGTCTCTGCGAGACATCTATAATATATATTAATTGATGAATGATGTCTCTGTGACAAAAATCCAGCACTGTTCTAAAAGATTTGAACAGACTCAAAATATTCTGAAGGAAAAAAACACCTCAATCACTTCACGATTAGGGCTACCAAATTCAAACATTAAAAAGGAGGTTAATCTACTAAGAAGTCAATGGCGCGGATTAACATGAAGAAGGACATTTGAAATCAAATAAAATTAAAGATATAAGCTTTCATTATATGTATAAATATGAAAGACAATATTAACAAAATGATTTATGTTGGTATATATTCGAGACGTACATTTCTTCGTTAGTACAACCACTACACTCGCATGTAAATATCACTACATATCACAACCATAGTATTATTTACATACTAATAATTTTTCAAAATATTCCTCACATGAGTGTTAAATCTAGCAGAAGGCTAACATGCACATGAATATTTTGGGAAGTTGTTAGTGTGAAAATAATACTATGGTTGTGGTGTATAGTGGTACTTACATGCTAGTGTAGTGGTTGAACTGACGAAGAGACGGGTGAGTCTCGAAACCGGTAGACTAAAAATCTCCGTAAGTGGTTATATGTATACTAACATAACTAACATACATCATACGGTCGTATTGTTTAGGTAGGTCATTTTACATGTTCTAGTATTTCGCATATATTTAGTGTCTTCTTAAAAATCTATATAAAGTCCCACATATCTATAATATATGTAAATATAAAATTTAATAATCTAAAAAATAAATTTATATAAAATCTTAACTAAACTATTATGATCAAGCAACCGGCACTTACAAGAGATCGATGTACCCTACGTGATGTGATTTCTCCACCAGAGGCGTCGATTTTCATTATTAGTAACCAAATGTATGATAGAAATAAATAAATAAATATGCATACTAAATCGTTAGAATATGAACTCAATTTTCTTTATTGTTTTTCAAAACTGTTTAGCTTAATATTTCATATAGATAACAATCATACATTCTTGCACGTACCTATTAAATACTTAATATAGAGTAAACATGTTGCTTTCACACTTATTAATCAAGACGAGTCTTGCTAGGCAAATAAATGGTACCACCGTCATCGTATCTCTCCTGGCGAACCTTCTAGAACGTTCCAGAAAATGATTTTCTAGACATTGATATTTATGGAATGCTAAAGTGATTTGCAATCTTGCAATGTTGCTGCAAAATTATTGATGAAACAAGTAGTGCACACTGCATCCTTATAGAGACAGGATCATTCGAAAGCAGGTACGCAGAAAAAGTAATGTGCCCAAGTATACTTTACACAGGTGTTACTTCAAACTACTGGCCCTCGTCCACGGATGAGAATTTTATTTTTCTACTCGAGACTTTATATGAGATACAGATTTTTGAGAATCCCATGTAATTATTTGGAGGCAACTCTCGGCTTTCGTGCAATTTTATCCCAGATTCAAGTCTCAGTCTCACTTCGCGACTTTTGTACGTTAACCCTGGAGGGCTTTTGATATTTTTTCTACGCGGTGGCTTTTTATAAGTCGATTGGGCTGACAAGTTCATCGTATTTCGATAATGATGGTAGGTACCAGCGTGGCATAGCCGTTTCTTCCAACGTCCTGTCGGTGACTGAGTTGACACAAACAATCAATGCGATACACTCGATACTTTGAAAGAGAAAGCAACAAATGTTCGCCGTGTTAGTCGAAACGACTAACAGCAGCCTTCTAGGGTTAAACATCAAATTCCTTTAGCCCATTCCCCATTCATTCCATTAACCACTAAGGTTCCGTTCATCAGTTGAGTGAATTCGCATCTTCCAAGCAGCAGATAATATGGAACAAACGTTTAAAATTAATGTTCGCTTGCTTTATGAAAATAGGATAACTTGATGATCTCCTAAAACGCAGCATAAATCCTCGACTAGCAGGCAATATGCACTTTACTTCGTTCTAACTTTTCAGGATAAAAAGTTTTATATATATATATACATAGCTCATCTCTGAGATTTATCTCATTCCATGGACACGGGCCATAAGGCTTCTTTATTTACACTACTGATGCAGTGCGGCGCATGATTCACTAGAGAAACAAACGTACGAGAACCTACGTACGATACCTCAACTGAATACTAAGATCTTTCAATATACCTGGCCGACGTCTGTAAAGTCATTGATACACTTCTGAGAACAATTAATTCAAGAATTTGTATAAACACGTGTATCGAAAGATATTTGGACCTGATGTTGTGCAGCGTGTAAGTAAATACGGAGACGCATTCATACTTCGTAAACATATAAGCATGGGCTGAAAATGCGGTAGGACGGCTGGACCATGAAATCGGCGTCCAGTGCTACCGAGAAGTCGGCGACAATACAGCACAAAACCATTGTGACCAGGACACGGTCACGCCTCGTGCCAAGAGAAGTCATCATACCTAAAACGAATTGATTTCTCGAATCAACGAACGAATCTCGACGGACACAATCGGTATGTTGATAGCAAAAGGTAACACGTAGTTTTTGTAATTACTCCCTTTATATTAACTCGTGGCGTCTGCTTGCCTGCCGGCTTGCCGTCAGCAAAAACTTTGGATCGATTTTTGACCCTTTTTCCGTGATTCAGTCGAGCTGAAACTTGGCAAGTAGACTCGTGGCGACGATCAAGAAGATCTATCAAATTTTCGTTAAAAAAAATTCATAATTTCGGATTTTTTGAAATTTTATTGTTTTTTTTCAAATTGTTTGATTACGGCGGCCCGATAACGTCGCGGAATATCTTCTAAATTTGAATTACTCCGTCGGTATGCATAATAGGTACTTCACTACGAATGTCGAAAATCTAAATTGACTGACAAATGTTTTTAGAATTTAATCTTCGAAGCATGAAGCGTCTTATCAAAGCTCAAAACATCTGACATTTTAGAAATATATTAAATTACTGTAAGTTTAGTGTTATGTTATATGTTTTAATTCGTCTTTAATTGTTGTTATATTTTACAAAGAAAGGGAGTGTAATAAAAAGTTGGTTTTTATGGGTTACTTTTTTTTAAAGTTTCTTCCGAAAAAGGAATGGGATGCACGCGTGAGATACTTGATAACACAACGTTATACGCAATGCATTATACATTTATATAATTAACAAGAAAACATTTCGTATAATCCATTATTCAATATATTTACAATATAGCGGTTTAAATAAAGTGTTTTCTTGTTAATTATATAAATAATGTAAGCAAAAAGTCATCTTGCAATTATCGAAGAAGTCATTATACATTTCTCTACTCTATATACCTACATACTAGTTGATATCAAATCCACATGGACTGCTCACAATTTGATCTATTCTGATTTAATCAACCAATCTAATATTGTTTAATAATAAAATCTGATGAAATCACGGGAAATAATAATAATTAATAAAACACTTGAGTTAACAGCCGCGCATTGATTGCGTGTCACGCTCTAATTATCTAAAGTTTTAATTCCAGCGAGTTACAATTTTATAGACGGACAGACAGACAACAGAATTATTATATTTAGATTAGAATATAGTAACTTTTAAATAGTGGTTGATGACTCAAAGTGCAGTAGTAAATATAATTATATTGTTTTAAATCATCCCTTTGTATTAATAAAGAGCGTTTTAAAATCATCAAGAAACGTAAAAATTTCTTGAAAATGTATTAATTTATTAATAATGAAATCTTTTTAGTTGTGTTCAATATTAACAAAGATTTCTTACCTACCAAAACATATCTTACGTAAGAAGTATTTGAATTTTTTTTTTAAATATATGTGACATGAAATTATCAATTTCAAATCCAGAGACTGTGATATCAGGATCCCGGATCATCAAGATCAAATCCCGAAATACCAGAATTGCAATATTGGATTTCCATTTGGTTAAATAGATGCCCAAATAAAAAGTTTTGATTAAATTATCTCTAAAAAATAACTGGGAATATTTCACCACTGAATTACAAGAACACAAGCACAGCGGGCCTAGAACGTTACGTTACCCTACGTTATATAAATCATAGACATGTCTCGTATATTTATATTCAGAAAAGCTTATATATATATAAGCTTATATATAGATATCTGAGAAAACAATTATTCACTGCTGCCTAAAAATAATGTACGTAATAAATCAATTTTACAAACGACTACAGTCAGATGTCTAGCGAGTGTGACGTAGTACCGATGAGATACAATTTGAGTGACTCGTTTTATTTACAACAATTAAAGACGCCTACCAATTGTTGCGCTGCAAATCTCCCCATTTTATTGTTGAGGTGAGTTTCCTTGATTAGTTAATGGGATGTTTCTATTTACGGCGACAAGATAAATTAAACTGTCTGTTGAATAAGACTATTATTTTAATTTAAAAGATGTTAATAATTCAACGAAAGCTATTAGCTAAACTGTGTAACTCTCGATTTCCTAAATAGGAATACACACGTTGAATTTATTTGTTCCGGCCTTAAATTAATCACAATGAAATCAGACAAAAATTTTAAACCGATAGACGTAATCAAACCAAGTTAACTTTTAAATTATTGATATATTAGTATTATACAAGTATACGTAGATACATCCTAGAGGTTTCGGTAATAAGATTTAGTTATAATTTAAAATTAAGTGACTTGAATTTTGTCTCATGTCAATCAGAGTACCGCTCGCTCTTTCATAGTTTCATAATCAAAACGTTGGATCCAAAACTACAAAATTATTTATTCAAATTGATTAATTCAATTAAAATATTTAAAAAACAATGTATTACCATTAACTAACATAAATTATATGCCTCACAGAAACGAATCTCTTTTATATATGGGATAGCACGTACGGAAATCTTTATTGGGTATTCACAGGGCGTACAAGTTTGAAAATTTGATGGATGTGGGTGGAATCATGAAAGTCGCATTGTATAAAATGATCAAGACAAGTTGTAAGCCCTGTGGACACCTAATAAAGATTCTATTCATTGTAATGTTATCCCTCTATGGACAAAATTCAGTAGTTGTGTTCTTAGAATATACAAATAAATATACAGGGTTATTTGTAAAACATTAATAACCTCACAGGACTATATTCCTGCCTTGATTATGAGTCGAAAATGTTCAAGCTATTATGGCCTAATATCAATAGTTAAGGAGATATGCGACATCAAAGTTTGCATTTTTTTTTCAATATTTACGACTTATTTTTTGTAAAATGTTGGACTTTCATTACAGTAACTCATATTGAATACGAAAAATTCATTCTCTTTAATACAAGTCAAATAAAAAAATATTCACCTTCGAATTCCAATTGGAAAACATTCCAATTTGTATTTTTTCAAGGTTTTTATCATTTTATTTAACTTGTATTGAAACGAATAAATTTTTTGTAATCGATATGAGTTACTGTAATGATAGTCCAACGTTTCACAAAAAATAAGTCAGAAATATTGAAAAAAAATTCAAATTTCGATGTCGCATATCTCCTTAACTATTGTTATTAGGTCATAATAGCTTGAACATTTTCGACTCGTAATCAAGGCAGGAATATAGCCCTGCGAGGTTATTAATGTTTTACAAATAACCCTGTATATCAGCCATTAAAATTCCCGAATCGTCTCTAGAAACATCTCCCTGTAATAGGTAGGTACGGATACGTTCTTAGAATATACAAATAAATATATGTCAGTCCATTAAAATTCCCGAATTGTCTCCAGAAACATCTCCCTGTAATAGGTAGGTCCGGATACAGTTGTATGATTGCGCAATACAGAACGACCTTCCCTGTTACGAGCGACCTTGCGCGGCCATCTGGGCCGCGGGATGCGGCGCGCTCCTGCGTTGTCCGTATTTATAGCCGCGCTAATATCACGGTCCGCTGCAGGCCGCTAGATTGAAGTGCATCGCGAATGCAGCTGGGAGATCGAGGCTGATTGGACAACAGTCCCTCCCCCGCGCGACCATCACTGCAGATGATCGTCACAGTGCTTAGAGATGAACAACGACGACAATGAAATTGTGGCTATCAGAGCGGCACTTACGTATTATATTTAAAATTAAATAATAAAGTACCTGGCTTTTTATACAGGGTTATTTGTAAAACATTAATAACCTCGCAGGACTATATTCCTGCCTTGATTGTGAGTCGAAAACGTTCAAGCTATTATGACCTAATATCAATAGTTATGGAGATATGCGCCATCAAAGTTTGTATTTTTTTTTTCAATATTTCTAACTTATTTTTTGTAAAACGTTGAACTATCGTTACAGTAACTTATATCGAATATGAAAAATTCATTTCCTTTAACACAAGTCAAATAAAAAAATAAAAACCTTCAAATTCCAATTGGAAAACATTCCGATTGGAATTTTTCAGGCTTTTTATCATTTTATTTAACTTGTATTGAAACGAATGAATTTTTCGTAATCGATATGAGTTACTGTAATGATAGTCCAACGTTTTACAAAAAATAAGTCAGAAATATTGAAAAAAAAATGCAAACTTTGATGTCGCATATCTCCTTTAACTATTGATATTAGGTCATAATAGCTTGAACATTTTCGACTCACAATCAAGGCAGGAATATAGTCCTGCGAGGTTATTAATGTTTTACAAATAACCCTGTATAATATTATGAATAGACATGATGACAGTATTAAAGAATAAGTGATTTTTGAGAAGACAATATTTTGAAAGGATTCTAAAAAATGATCCAGTTTTAATTAACACAATTAGATTAATAAGATATTCGATAAAATAAAAGTATTAAATTGTGCAATCCGCCATTTTAGTTGAAACACCGGTCAGAGCAAATGACGCCACGCCTAAGTACCCATCACCGTGTGTTTGAACTGTTGTCATATACACAATGCAATGTTTACCAAGGCTTGACGTCACGTCGACGAAATACGGGCGTTTTCGCGCGAAATTAAAAATAGTCAGATGAGAATGCAATTGTTGCGTAAAACCTCAGTTTATTACTGAAATAATTTTATTTTCGGTAATAATAGATATGTACCTACATTATAGAAGATTATTTTAAAATCTGTCATCATGCCTATTGTAAGGCGATGTGAAACATTTTAGATGACGTGGATCTACAGAAAAATGCTAAAAATCAACTGGATGAACTTAGATTGATATAGAAAAATAGGTATACAAATAAATAAAACAATAAAAATTCTAAATATTGATATAAAACACATCCAAAGAATGACTACACCTTGCGTCTCATAATACAAAGAAAGATTTCAGAACGTCGGGGCCCTGCAAAAGAGAGAATCTAAGGTAATAGTTTCGCCTGTCTACTGTAGAGCTTTTCCACACCGTAATACAAAAAGTGACGATTCGTTCAGTTAAAATTCGTTTCACAACAAAGAAGAAAATTTTGAATACTCTTTAAAAATTTACGAATTTGGCAAGTGCTGATCTATGACATAAAATTTATATTTTTGAGCAGTACAAAAATGCGAAAAAATCGAGCCCTCCGTGTCAGTTTGTTTTTAGAATGTGTGGTTATCATGAATTATATTGAACACCACTCGGCAGGTATGTAGGTATTATCAAATTTGATGATTTTACGCGGGATTTAATTAACATGTATAACTGAAGAGATTCGACAAAATGTACCAATTATTTTGCTGACTTTTCCCAATCAAAGTAAAAAGTGTTAAATTACCCTAATTACAATTTAAATTTTAAAAATATATAACACTTATATAAATAGAAATAGCAGTTTGTTTGAAGGGTCGTATTATTTCATTTCATCGTTTTTTTATATTACAATACATTATTTCAAATCGTCCATTTGTGTTTTGAATTCAAATATGATGAATTTTATGGTTCTTTTGGTTAATTTAATATTCATATTTATCGCCTAACATTAAAAAAACTATATTATATTAATAAAATACGAATTAACAACCATATATCGTTGCAATTCATACTGAAACAGCTAATCTAGTTACTATCTTAGTATATAGTACGGAAAATATATATTTTAACTATAATGTCTCTCTCTGCTGTCTAATGATTCATTCTAACATTCACGGTAACAACTTAAGATTAATTCAATAATATCAAAATTATTTTCTGGCGCGTCACGCAGTAAAAAAGGTGTTATTGCCACGGTTATTTATTGTACCGACGGTTATTTCATATCAAAATTTCCTAAATGAAAATAATTGAAATTAAATGGTGTATCATTAAACAATATTTATAATTTGCTTTAAAATGTTCGACAGCATAAAAAGTAATTTATCGTAACAGTGTGGGCGGCGTGTTTTTCAAATAGATCACATTCCTGCTAGATTAACGAAGCAATTCATTTGAGTCGTACATAGGTACCTACAGCACCAACGCACCTACGCCAGCAATGAAACAAGTCGTTTGTCTCAATTAAATCAACTGTTAATATATTATCTTTTAATCAGAAGTGTTTGAAAAAGTTATCGTATATTTTAAATAATATTCAATTTACTCAGCTTTCATACAATGTCACGCACCTGTGAAAAGCTT
>JADDOH010016423.1:0-16570 GCA_016648135.1 Agrypnia vestita
CATCATCCAGGGAGAAACGAGTGGTAATAGAAGCGTAGGAAGACGCCGCATCTCATGGCTGCGTAATTTGAGGGACTGGTATAAGTGTAGCTCGACTGAGTTGTTCCATGGTAACCGCTAGTCGTGATCGCTAGAATGATCGGAGATGGCACCATAAGAAGATTGATAAATGAGAAACCAAGTTTATATTGTTTTGTTTCTTTAATAATCTCTATGTTGTTTTGCTTAAACTTGTTTAAATAATTATATTTATAACTTACTATGATATATAACATGATATTATGCAAGAAAATTATATTTTTGTTGCATAATATCATGCAGATAATGAAGGTTATATAAATATTTCTACATTGTGGGATTAAAATTTATTATATATGAATAGAGGAGATTCAATTGTTTTATGATTAAAATTAAAAATATTTGCACCACATGGTGCCATATTATAATGTAACATTAAATTCAGACTAATAAAAAAGTACTGCGCCAGTAATAATAACTTTATTTAGTTTAATAAATGCCAACATTTAAATAAATAACTTGCTTTTAAATTTAAACTGCATATTTTCATTCATATTCTTATTCCAAGTTTTCTTTTCCTATAGCTAATATTAGTTAAAAAAGGGTATTTGTGGTGTCATTAGTTGTACGATGTATATCGCTTTTATAAAAATTCCATCAAACATTAATCATCCATGTTTCGTATATTATTTTCTATATGCTCAATATTAATATTCAATTAGCAAAATATATAACTCGAGTGTATCTTCTCACTAGGACATCTGACATGTTTGCAAAACTTTTTTAAAGAGAAAATTATTGTCACATCTTTGGTAGACAAAAGACAATTTAGATTACAATTTCAGATACTTTGCGTTTCCAAGGATAAACTTGTTTCCTTTCTATCATTGTGATAGTTGACGAACTGAGGTAGAAAATATTGCCTAATGAGAACTTTATACTATCAATGAATATGTTAAAATCTGAGATATTCATTGATAGAATAAAGTTCCTATATATTGCACTCAAGATATATTCTTAGCAGTATTTTGAGTATTAGCATCAATGGTGTCCAGCTCAGATCCTCTTCTCTCCTCAATTTTTATAAAGGTTACGTCAATTATAGCAAAAATAATTTGGCACATTATTTCCTTGACAAAGAAAAAATCATTTCTCATCACGTGTGAATGTGAAGTGTGAACGTGAAATGACCACCCCCCTCGGCTGTGCACACGGTGCGTCCAGATCCTGAATCGATTCTTAAACAGTTAAGTGTTGCATTATCATATTTATGCTGGTATACCCGGGATGGCCCAACAAGAGCTCAATATTTGAATTAGACCCCAACTACAACGGCCCACCCTTCCCCGGATGGATAACTTTCACTTGTATTCTACCAATTACAATAAAAGTATGTATTTCATTTAAATTTAAAACGATGCAACATCATATAAGGCTCTGGTAAAAATATTTAACACCGATATCATCGCACACCTGTGTTATGACCCCAGTGGAAATCGGACCCAGAACTCCTCGCATGGAAAACCACTGGACTCGAAGGCCGCTATAACGGACAAGCCGGTGTTACCCAGAAACTAAAAAGGATTTAGACATGTCTTTTTAATAATGTTTATACCAAATATGTTTGTAAACTAAAATGACAGTCAAAATATCATTTCATAAATAGTTTTATTTTTAAGTATGTATCTACTCACCGTATTTTTAAGACTTTAATGCCTTTATAAGCATACAATTAAAATTGATATAAGTAAACGTTTTCTTTGGAAAATTTACGTATATTTAAAAATATATACAATATTCTTGTGATCTGAACAAAATATAAAATTGAATAAGTGTTTTCCAATATACAGATTGTTCGTTAAAAATTACAGTAAATAAAAATATATCTTGTTATTCATTTCAATTCAAATTTGGAATGTAGGTATAATAAGCGCACTGTGAACAATAAAAATGTTATTTCTCAGCGTATGAAATTATATTATTTTTTAGTGTGATTTGTGAATACGAATAAGTGCACTGAGAATGAAAAAAACCTTTTTCACCAGTGTGCTAACGCAAACGTACTTTAAGGATTGACTTCAACTTGCACGCAAAATTGCACTGCGAGCATATCAGTTTCTCTCTTATGTGCGTTAAGGTATGCCTTTTAAGTGTTGTTTCATGAACACGAAAAAAGAATTTATCCGGTGTGCTTAAGCTACTGTACTTTTAAGCTTGACTTGCGATTACAAGAATAATTGCACTGCGAACATGCAAACAATCTTTCCCCAGAGTGCGTAAGAGTATGTATTTTTAAGTATGATTTTGTATTGCATGAATAATAACACTGCGAACATGAAAACAGTTTTTTTCTAGTGTGGATAAGCACATTTACTTTTAAATTTGACTTATGATTGCAAGAATAATTGAACTGAGAACATGAAAACAGTTTTTCACCAGAGTGCGTAAGACTATGTCTGTTTAAGTTTGATTTTTTATTGCATGAATAATTGCACTGCGAACATGAAAACAGTTTTTCATCAGAGTGGTTAAGCACATGTACTTTTAAACTTGACTTTTCATTGCAAGAATAATCACACTGCGAACATGAAAACAATTTTTCACCAGAGTGCCCAAGACTGTCTTTTTAAGTGTGCTTTTGTATTGCATGAATAATTGCACTGCAAACATGAAAACAGTTTTTCACCAGAGTGCGTAAAACTATGTCTTCTTAAGTTTGATATTGTACTGAATGAATTGTTGCACTGCGAACAAGGAAAAAGTTTTTTTCCAGTGTGGTTAAGAACATGTACTTTTAAAGTTGACTTTTGATTGCAAGAATAATTGCACTGCGAACATGAAAACGGTTTTTCACCAGAGTGCCTAAGATTATGTCTTTTTAAGTGTTCTTTTTTATTGCATGAATAATTGCACTGCGAACATGAAAAATGTTTTTGTCCAGTATGGTGGTTAAGTACATGTACTTTTAAACTTGACTTGTGATTGCAAGAATAGTCGCACTGCGAACATGACAACAGCTTTTTTCCATTGTGGATAAGCAAATGTAAGTTTAAACTTGAATTCCAATTGCAAGAATAATTGCACTCCGAACAAGAAAACAGTTTTACGCCAGAGTGCGTAAGAGAATGTATTTTTAAAGTTGATTTTGTATGATAAGAATAATTACAACGCGAACATGAAAACAGTTTTTTTCCAGCGTGCTTAAGCACATGTACTTTTAAATTTGACTTATCATTGCATGAATAATTGCACTGCGAACATGAAAAAAGTTTTTTCCCAGTATGGTTAAGCACATGTACTTTTAAATTTGACTTCCGACTGCAAGAATAATTGCACTGCAAACACGAAAACGTCTTCCTTTCAGCGATACTCAGCAATTCCGGTTGCTGTCCAGAGGAAGGCGAAGGCCCAGTTGAATTGTCCTTAAAAGGGTCGTCTATTCTCAAGAGATCTGCAAAGTAAATATATATTTTTTAACGTTAAATTTGGTACGGCCCCTGTCAAGATTTCATTCTTGAAAGTGTTCAAGTTTGTGTGTATTTGCAAACATGGAAACATTTATTTCGGATTCTGTTAGTATAAAATAAAATTACAATAATCATTATTACGGAAAATACATGAGTCGCTAATAAGAAGCATTTTTACCTATTCATTTTTTGTTTGCTTTTTTCTTTATGGGCGACCACACAGTTGTTGAAGGGTCGTCGGTGTAAGTGAACCGAACAGTTCATTTATTCGTAACAGTTAACAGTTCAAAAAGTTATGAACTGACATCTCTAATAAGATAAGCATATTATCTATGGCATCTGTCACAAAAAGTGGACTGATCCTTTTTTGCACACCAAAAACACAGTTGTCTTTCAGAATGACATATCATTTACACTTCTTTAGAGGATCCACCACAATTAGTCTCTTTTCAAACCACATTTAAAATAAAACAAATAAAATACTTGATAAGAAATATAAACATATGTAGATAGGGCCCGAGAAATCGAGCTCAAGTTCGTAGAATTGAAACATTAAAATCGTGTATTACCAACGATAGCTAAACCGAAGTGTACTGATGGTAACAGAGAAAGCACAAACAATAGACCAGGACGGTGGACAATATTAGATATTTAAGTGTTATGTAATAAATT
Organism: Agrypnia vestita; assembly: GCA_016648135.1. NCBI lineage: Eukaryota > Metazoa > Arthropoda > Insecta > Trichoptera > Phryganeidae > Agrypnia > Agrypnia vestita. Next base: position 4,158 of record JADDOH010016423.1, read on the forward strand.
TAATCCAAGCACACTGAAATAAATTCAAAATCCCAAGTTATTATTTAATTGTATTTTGACCTTGTGACTGACTCAGAATGGGGTTTAAACAGACCTTTCACCAAAACACTCCATACATAAGTTAAACCTCGATGTAATTGAAATAATTATACTTTTTTAACTCTTCCGTAGTTACTGTCTCGCGTGCCGCCCGAGCGGTCAAAGTACTACAGGTATAAAGATAACATTATAAATGAAAATAAAAAACTGCTTTTAGGTTTTCGAAATCCGATAACCTTTGTTTAGACTTCTTTCAATCTTTAAGGGTCACCTCACGTGTGGGCATTTCATATCTATGAGAATGAATGAATAATGAATCAACTTCTCACCGGCGCGCTGGTCGGCCCTCCTTGAGTACTCCGAGCACTCCTGCTTGATGTCGGGATTAGATATGTCTATATCAGCCGAGAACTCTTCATCGCCGCTCTCGGCGGCAGACCGTGGCTCGGGCTTGACGTCAGGAACATCTTAGACAGCACGGTTCATGGTCCTGGTACCCCTATCTAGGACGAGACGCAATTACTAAATGGCATTTCTCAAACGGTCGCCGACGCTTACTAGAGATGAGTCGTTAACGAACGAGCTGTACAAAATATGAACAATTCACTTTTCTGAACGAACGAATGGCACAGTTCATTTTTGTGAAGTAGTTTTCATTTGTCGAAATATCCGAAATCAATTTTTTTAAAACAATTACTTAGTGTTGATAGAAATTCATTTTTCATCGCAAATCGCTTTTTAGATGGGGCATTATGGGATCATATGAAAGCGTGTCTAGAAACTTCTTGCAGCTTCTTTTTATATTGAAATTATTTCCAAGTATTTTATAACAGGTTATGCCCGCAACAATCATAGGGCTGCAAAAAATAACCATACGCCACCGATAAGTTCCTCTAGCGCGGTTATAGTTATAAAAAAAATACCATCTAGTCGTTTTACCTTTGCCGACATAGCAATTTGCAGGCGTTTGCAAAACCTCTTCAAATTCGTTTAACGAATCACCCTCTTACTCAGCGTTAGTATTTTCCTCTTGTACTTCTAGAGCGTCCTCCGCCTCACTGTCACTCTTGTCATCGTTCATTGAATCGGAATCTTCACATTCTAACAGCGTCCTTATTTTTTCTCCCTCCATTGTAGTGACAACAATGGCTAAAAACAAAGAAAACGGTTTTCAAATAATGTCATACAATAAAATCATTAAGTATTATACACCACTAAAATAAATTAATAAATTTAATTAAGGAACGTTCTAAAGAAAAAAAAAATACTTGAAAAATATCTGAAAGACCAATACGGCGAGTATAGGAAGGTTAAAAATAATAATATTTCTTAAGATAAGGCCGATTCGTCACGTTTTTAATGCCTTCTTTCAAGATTCGTGTACGTGTATTGTGTTCTCTATTTTTGGCTAAATGATGGCTTAAAACATGAAGGAATATGGAAGTCGATACGTAGCTCTCTGAGTGTTGGTTTCTATTTAATATTTGAGAAATTTAACCTATTAAGAGAGTTTTGTCGAATAATAGGCTCTGTTATGGGATCAAAATAATATATGCACAATTATATATAAATAGACTGTCTATAATCGCACATCTCCCACGACATCGGCGTCTATAGTGAGATCGTACATACGAGCCTTTAAACTTTATACGGTTTCCGTGACTGCACTTACATTATATTAAATTGAAGAATTGGTGGAACGTCACATTTTTAGAAGTCCTACCCATCGATTAATTGATACGATAATTCGTCTATGACCCACTCGTGTCTATGGTCCACGCCATTAGACATTCGCCATTTGCCTGTCGTGCTACGTGCAATATGGAATATATTAGTACTATGAGCCGCGCTGCCCAAGATGTTCCTGCCGTGAAGGCCGAGCCAGGGTCTGCAGCCGGGAGCGGCGATGAAGGAGCGCCCTACACGGATATGGACGTGTGGCTCCCCGACATCAAGCAGGAGTGCTCCAGGAAGGCCGACCAGCGCGCCGGTGAGGAGTTGCTTCATTATTGATTCATTCTCAGTGACGAGGAATGCGCGCACCTGGTGTGACGTGGAAGATGTATTTTATATGGTTTGTTTTATGATATTAGTTGAATGCCTTGGTCTCAAGTAGGTATTCGAAAAGTTAGTTTTCGACAAAAGTTAAAAAATTTCTCCATACATTTTTTCATTTAATTCAATTTATCTAAGGATAACACGCAAACGTCTTTTGTTCAGAGATTCTTACAAGAGGCGCGTTTTATGAATATTATTTACGTATCGTCGAAAAAAAAACCTCGTCATCGTCATCCGTGTACCCGAGTCATTGGTTCGTACAAATAAATTTTATCTAAATATTTATTATCTAAACAAACCTAACTTACCATCAAATAATAAGTCTCGTGATATACTCACTCATTCAGAGCGAGCTAAACCTTTTCATCTTCACCGATTAATTTGGATTATTTCCAGGAGTCGGGACACTCGAACTACCGACAATCAATCCTTTTACAAAAATATAAAGTGTTCATTAGGTCCCTCTGTTATCTACGGTTTTCGTAACCTGATGTTATCCATAGATTAACCCTGCCGGACGTCAAAATATGCGGTGAAATTTGGGAATCACAAAAAAACTTAATGCTTGATGCTATTTACTTTGGAATCATTTTTGCATTTTTGAAATTAGTGCAACATTTTAGCATCAAACAAACCCTCGAAAGGATCCGGCCCGAAACCATATAGTGTATATTTTTTAACTGAAAGTAGTGCACGCTACTGTGTCAGATGCTATACATAAATACTAGAGATGTGGTGTTCAACTATTCACCGCTCAGTATTTATAAACTGTTTAGTTCACTACATCAACTGTCCAACAAATTTTTGAACAAATAATTTTGTTTCACTCCAAATAAAACGTTGGCGCTTACGATTTTGATATAGATATCTGAATTCTGTTGTTGATGGAGGGAATGATCCACGGTTTAATTTGGAGAGTGTTGCAAAAAATTTTTTTCCGAAAATGTATTTTTTACTTCTTAGTACATTTAAATATAAGCGTGATTTAATTTAAATTTAAAAATATAATTTGTTATTTTCTACATTCTATTCTGAATAATGCCCAGCTTACAAAATCACTTCGATAGAAAACTAGGGCCATCTTTTCGTGAGCTCGTTAACTTATTTCTCATATAAAAATTTGATTAATTAATTTTGATGTTTTTATTGATTAATTAGTGAATTTATTCACATATTTTCATCGTGTGCAAAATTTCAGCTTGATTGGACATTGGGAATCGGGTGAAATATCGATTATAAGATTTCGTCCAAACAAACGAGTGAAGCTAATATAAACGAGGTGAAATGTATAGGTACGTATTTGGGTCCAATTATAGAAGATTATAGAAGTACCAAAGTCGCAAGTGAGTTGCTAGATTACCAGACCATTCATTAATGCTGTTGATTTTTAATACAAAAAAATACACCTTGTGAACTAAATATAATTATGCAGAGCTACCTACTGGCAGTAAGCTATATATATTATGTAATTAAGTATATTAGAATGAAGGCGAGACTTGTTCCTCTAGTAGAAGAGCAGTACACGGAAGTACGGCGCAATAAGGAGCTGTGACCTGCTTGGTGCAACTACAGCTCGCGGTGACACGGAGCCGAGCCCAGGAGACAGGCATCTCTCCGGCTTAGTTGAACCGGATTATTGTTTTTGATTCCAGAAGGAGGTTCCAGCAATGAGGGCTGGGGAAGTGCGCAGGGAGGTGATGTGCACACAGATGAGGGGTCTGCAGCCGAGAATGGTGGTGAAGGAGTGCCCTACACTGAAATTGACATATCACATCCTGACATCAAGCAGGAGTGCTCGGAGTACTCCAGGAGGGCCGACCAGCGCAATGGTGAGCAGTTGATTCATTAGAATTATTTATACAAAAAGTAGATGCGCCGAACATAAACAGTCGCAAGTCTGTTTTGAGAAGACGAATGAATATTTCATGACATTTTATTTTATTTATTCATGGGAAACTAACAGTACATATAAAAATCAGATTACACATGATTATTACATGGTATAGAGACCATCTTACAAGTTGCGACAATGTATAGCACACAATGAAAATAAATACTTTATCTGTAAAAATAATAAATAAAAAACATTTTTATTTTTTAAATTTTTGCTTAATAGTTAAACAATCTATGGAAACTCTAATTTTTACTCATGTGGCACGAAACAACGCTGTAAATCAACGTAATATCAAAACAAAACATAAAATACATTCTATTTATAATCATTAATAGGATTTGTATAATTATTATAGAGATATAGCAACTCAATATAGGAACTTTAAAATCATATAATCTTTTTTTTCTGACACATTGTCAGAGTCCTCATCTTCTATTGCAGCGTCCTCAAGCATTAATTGTCTACAAAAATAGTCTAACATATAAATAAATATACATACAAGACATATTTCATGTAAAATTAAATATTTTTTTAAGTAATGAGATGCAAATACTCACCCAGGCTTCAATTTCATTCCAAGGAATTTTCTAGTACACAACTAGTCGCGCGCGGAATCTGGGACCGCAAACACTATCGCAGGGATACTGAGGGGCAGAACTTTACCCCCCCCCCCCCTCGTCGATACCTATAACGGAAGCGCAACCATCTATTGTTCATAGTTTGCGTAAAATTACAAAAATAAGTTCGCTGCGGACTTATAGACCGCGCGCGACCGCTGGAAGGTTAAACATGTCCAAACACTACTCCCAAGTGGTCGTGCAATTTTGTTTTTATTCCAGTGAGAGCAAACGAGGCACCCATCTTGCCTATGCTTCCTCATGCCCATTTTTACGTGTGGGATTTATTTTTTGAATTCTTTTCTAATTATTTCAATTTCCATATTCACAAATAAACACAAACCTGCCCACATTAAAGAACTATCAAAATAAAGCTCCTCTATAAATCTGTCTGAATTTTTAAAAGGATTCGTCGTTAGAACGGTGGCCGTTAAAAATGTAATCCGCACTGTATTAAAAATATGAAATATTTTACTTAAAAGAAAAATATTTTTATTGCAGATCTCTTGAGAACACAAGATCATTGTTCGGAAAATACAACTGTGTTTTCACCTGCCCCTGGGGAGCAGCCAGAATTGGAGACAGGTTCCAACCCTAAAAAATCCTCAAGCAGGTGCACACTTACTCCCGCTGGTAAGAAGGTGTTTTCCTGTTCTCATTGCCCGTTCACGAGCACGCAGAAAGCTTCCTTTAGGATTCACGAGCTCTCACATACTGGAAAGAAATTATTTTCATGTTTGCAGTGCGATTATTCTTGTAATCGAAAGTCACACTTAAAAAATCATGCTCTTACGCACTCTGGAGAAAAACTATTTTCTTGTTCGCGGTGCGATTATTCTTGCATTAAAAAGTCAAGCTTAAAAATACATGCTCTTACCCACACTGGAGAAAGGCTATTTTCATGTTCGCAGTGCGATTATTCTTGCAACTGGATGTCAAACTTAAAAAGACATGCTCTTACCCACAATGGAGAAAGGCTATTTTAATGTTCGCAGTGCGATTATTCTTGCAATCAGAAGTCAAGCTTAAAAATACATGCTCTTACCCAAACTGGAGAAAGGCTATTTTCATGTTCGCAGTGCGATTATTCTTGCAATCGGAAGTCAAACTTAAAAAGACATGCTCTTACCCACAATGGAGAAAGGCTATTTTCATGTTCGCAGTGCGATTATTCTTGCAATCAGAAGTCTAGCTTAAAAAGACATGCTCTTACCCACACTGGAGAAAGGCTATTTTCATGTTCGCAGTGCGATTATTCTTGCAATCGGAAGTCTGATTTAAATGTACATGTGCTTAAACATACTGGAGAAAAGCTATTTTTGTGTTCGCAGTGCGATTATTCTTGCAATCAGAAGTCAAGCTTAAAAAGACATGCTCTTACCCACAATGGAGAAAGGCTATTTTCATGTTCGCAGTGCGATTATTCTTGCAATCAGAAGTCTAGCTTAAAAAGACATGCTCTTACCCACACTGGAGAAAGGCTATCTTCATGTTCGCAGTGCGATTATTCTTGCAATCGGAAGTCTGATTTAAAAATACATGTGCTTGAGCATACTGGAGAAAGACTATTTTCCTGTTCGCAGTGCGATTATTCTTTCAATCGAAAATCACACTTAAGAAGACATGCTCTTACGCACTTTGGAGAAAAACTATTTTCATGTTCGCAGTGCGATTATTCTTGCAATCAGAAGTCTGATTTAAAAGTACATGTGCTTATACATACTGGAGAAAGCCTATTTTCGTGTTCGCAGTGCGATTATTCTTGCAGTCGAAAGTCTGACTTTAAAAAACATGCCCTCTGCACTCAGCACCCTCGAGAAAAATCGTTTTCATGTTCGCAGTGCGATTATTCGTGCAATTGGAAGCCTGCTTTAAAAGTACATGTGCTTAAGCATACTGGATAAAGACCAGTTTCATGTTCGCATGTGATAACTCATTCAATCGGGAGTCAAACCTAAAAAGAAATGTATCTACGCATAATGGGAAATAACTGTTTTTAAGTTGGCAGTGCAATTATTTGTGCATTCATTAATCTAGCCTACAAGTGCACGTGCTTGGAAAACTGGTAAAAACTATTTATTACGTTGCAATTACTTGAGCAGTTCAGGTTCACATTGAAATTATTCATTCAATCGTAGGTCAGATTTAAAAAATATTCTCACAGGCACTTTAGCGATTAACTTATCATGATCATGTGGGGTAATTTGTATAGTTGTTAAACATATTTTACAGTAAATGTGCTTTCACTGACTTGAGAAAAGCTTTTCTTGTGCACAGTTTACCTTATACGTGCAATCAAATCTAGAAGTGCAATCCATCGTAGGATATTCATTTTTAACGAAAAAATCCGAAAAAAATTAAAAAAGTATTTTGAACCCTATAATTTATAAGAAAATTTTCGATATGTTTGTTTTGTTAAATTTCAATAAATTTCTTTAAAATTTATTTTTTTATTTCGATTTTAAACATGTTCATTGCAGGTTTGATACTTCGATGAGTATATAAAAAGAAGTATATATAAGAAACTAAACAAACTTACATTTGTATATATTGATGAGCACGCGTCTTTCTGGGCTGAAGACATGCACGAACATGGTTGATTTTCCAAAAGACGACGGCTATCCAGAATTCAAATTCACAAATTTTGTCACAAAACAAAAAATATACTTAACTGAAAACTTGTGCAACACGGGTTACTAATTATATCCGATATAATACTTAAGCTACTCCATCATAGCCACGTCACGTCTCCTCTCCATGCACCCCCAGCCGCTGGTGATGGCGCCATGGAGCCCTCCTCCAGCGGAGATCTCAGCCGCGTGTCTCCCCACGGGGCCGGGCGCCGCGTGCTGACGGCACCGAGGAGGTCCAATTTTCGGTCCATTTATTACGTAATTAATTTTATGAAAATTGCATAATAGTCTTACCCAATTGCTTGGTACTATATCACATGTCCAGCCAGTCAACCAATTTGTTGCACAATATAAAACATAACATATATTTTATAAATTGGTGTATCTATCGACCCAATATTTATAAACCAAGTCAACATTTTCCCCGGATGTAATGTATGAGTTTATTCGTGGTGAGCATTCTAAATGTTCTACTTCTATTCTATTTCTTGATCTTGATTTAATTTCATTCATTAAACTAAATCCTCGTTTATATTCAACGCTTGATGCCTGAAAGGTTCCACAAATATCTAGTAAAACTGAAATACAATTAAATTGATCTGGATCACTATGTGCAAAGGTTAATAAAACGGCAAATATTTGAAACGAACCAGTCTTCACTTTCTCGACAACTGTAAATTTAAGATTAAAATATTGTTTATGAATATTTGCGATCGTATCTTTGTCAGTAATTTTTATTAATTGGGTATATTTAAATATAAGAGCAATTGGATAAATCTCAAAATCGCGGTTAAATTTATATTCACTTGAATTGTGGTTTAAAAATAACTTTTAGAACCAATAACGATATTGGAACAAACCTCAAAAACTCTAAAAGCAAAACACCTAAATTAGAAAACAGTGGCATATACAAATTAACATGTATTCATAAAGATTGCAATGCCACATATATAGGACAAACGGGAAGGTCTTTTTTAACTAGATTCGCGGAACACATGCGCTGCTATAAAAATAAAAGTTAATAGTCAAAATTTGCGGCCCATTTATTAAATGAAAACCACGTCCCGCTACGTGATAACGAGCCAAAACCTTTGCATATAGAAACAAAAGATTTTAGGTTGAATTTACTTAAGTAACTAGAAATAAATAAATATAAAAAGGATCCAAATATTAAACATTTAAATAATCAACAAAAAATTATCTTCTCTCCACTTCTCAATATCTTTAAAAAACCCAAAATGGTTATAAATTAAAATAATATTTATAAATAACACTTGCAGAAAACGGGGAATTTTGAGAATTAAGCATAACGTAAACCGAGGCACCTTTAATGATAAGTGCCCGGGAAAACACGAACATTAATATAGGGCTTCACCACAAATATCTGATTATTCTAAAGGGGAAGGATAACTTAAAATTTTATAAATAAGTCGTTTGTACGTGGTATATCCACTGTTTGATAATGGCCTTGCAAGCCGAAACAGCTGTAACACCTAAAAATAGTTAACCCGCAGAACTTAATCATATTTATTAAAATTTAATTTATTTTAAAATTCAGTAATAATAATATTCATTAAATTTAATTCATTTTAAATATCATTAATAAAAATTATTAAAATTGATTTTTATTTTAAATTTCTCTAAAAATAAATTCTACAAATTAAACACAAAAACCATAAATAAAACCTTCATGTTCAGTTTCTGTGTTGAAATTAGAAAAAAAACAAGGTGTTTAAATTTTTTTTGAGATGAATCTTTTAGTGCAATGAAGTGCATTGGTAGCCTCTTTAAAAGCGGACTAACTGTATTAACACAAAACAAAAAATATTAATATTCCTCAAACTATGTTCATAATGGCTACTACACATCCTTAACAAAGAGTTACAGACTGTAAAATGGGAATATATGGTGGGGAGTGGTGTAAAGGAGGCAGGGGAGATATAACCCAGGTTAGCAGCAGGTCCACAATAATATGTTTGCAAATCTTGGGTCAGATCTGTAGAACGGTGTAGATTAGTATTAAAAATATCGTGAGCGGAGGGGATGGGGTAAAGTAGGAGGTCGTAAATGTCACCTATGTTACCCACTGGGTCCTTAAGAATAAGTATGCCAAATTTGAGTCAGATCGCTCAAACAGTATAGATTTGCATAGAAAATATATCAGGGGGGTTGTGGTAAAGGGGGAGGGGGGAAATGTCACCTATGTCACCCGCCGGGACTTAAAAAATAAGTATGCAAAATTGAGTTCGAACTGTTCAAATATTGGTACTTATGAACGATACAGATTAAAGCGCCCTTGAGGTGAGTATTCGCGAAAATGGCGCTATGTAAATTATCTAAATATTATTATTATTATTAGATTTGCATGGAAAATATATCAGGGTGAGTGGAGGTATAAGAAGGGGGAAATATCATCTGTTAACCGCCGGGTCTTAAAGAATAAATACGCAAAATTTGGTTCAGATCGGTCGAACAGTACAGATTTGCATGGAAAATATATCAGGTGTGGCAGGGCACAAAATATGAACAAACAAACATTATTTATTTTTATATATAAGACCTACGGTAAGTAAATTGTACTATGCCTATAACCTTTGCGGAAGTGCAAGCAGTAAGTTGACAAAGTTTTATTGCAATCGGATGAACGGTATGGCAGCAAACAAACATTGATTTTTATATATAACTAGCTGGTCGAAAGTAAAAGATAAGTTTGTGAGGAGAAACAAAGGTACCCCAGTTATGCAAAGTTCCTGAATAAAACAATATTTCCATCGAAACTGGAGTGGAATGGATGAAATGTCCAGGAGAGAAATGTGGACTATGTTTACCGCCAGGTCCTGAATTATGTATATGCGAAATTCGGTAGAAATTATATCAGTGGTAGGAGAAGGGGTAAAGGAGGAGGGTGGAAATAACGCCTACGTTACCCGCCGGGTCTTAAAGAATAAATATACAAAAATTAGATCAGATCGGTCGAATGGTATATATTTGCATGGAAAATATATCAGGGTGAGTGGAGGTGTAAGTAGGGGGGAAAATGTCACCTATGTTATCCGCCCGATCCAAAAGTATATGTATGCAAAATTTGAGTCAGATCGGTCAAACGGTACAGATTTGCATGGAAAATATATCATGGGAAAACGCTTATTATTATTGGTATCGTTATAAATTTTCCGTCCGAATTAGAGAACCAAAAAATGCATTTTATAAATCAACATTTTTAGTGCAAACTAGGTACTTACTGTGTTTCTACAATGAATCCATTTTATTTTAGATATGTAGAAGTATATTGTTATTGCGTTTAATATTGTTATGCAATATTAATGTTAATCATGATGATATGAACGATAAGCTCGGAAGTTTCAAAATTGAAAATTAATCATAGACAGTGTACATAAATGTCCTTTATTTTGAAATGTCGCGAAATGATTGGCTGCGCTTTCTTATCGGTGCAAACGTTTTGTTGAAGCAAAGACAACCAAAGGTAATCAAAAAATTTGAATTCGGAAAATGTTAGGTACCTATATCTAAATATTAATCAAAAAAAGTAGGTATGCAAAAACATCTCCGTATTCGAATGCAACGTTATGCCAAATTTCAAAGAAATCGGTTTCAAAGATTAGCGATTTTGTACAAACGATCAATTACATTTTTATTTATAATGATATTACTATTGAATAAGTAGTTATTGTTAATAAATGTTTGGTTGGCTGCGTATTATTAATCAAGGTCCCTATCTTGACAAAATTTATAAATGATAACCATTTCTTCCACAAGCACTGCGCCCGAAAGATCATTTTCTGCTGCGTCTTATATTGATCGTAAACTGAGGAGCCGACTCAGTGATTGAGTATCGCTAACCTTCTCAGGCTGAGAATAGGTTAGGTTAGGTTATAATACCCTGAAAACAAGACACTGAAATTTTATTAACTTCCTGTTAGTTAATTTTTATACCAAATGTGCCATATCGACAGTCCCTACGTAAACTGTCGAAATTGAAAAAATACGATTTTCGTTTTCCTATCTTAAAATCCTATTTGCTCGATATTTTCGGACAATGCTTAAAAAAGGATTGAATTTCTTTCTAAAGAAAACAATAAGGGGAAATTAAACTTTTTTCAACATATCTGCAAATATAGCTTTTATAAAAATTCCATCAAACATTAATCATCCATGTGTCGCATCTACATTATTTTGATTAATAATCAATTAGCAAAACAGTTTTTAGTTGAATGTATGGTAGATAATAATAAATAGAAATAAAGGGGTAAAAAAATATATATATAATATAGAGAATAATTTATATTTATAAGTCATTAAATTAAAGTGCTAAAAATGAGAAAGCACATTGAATATCACGAACGATTTACATGCTTCCATTGTAAATACATAGTGTTGAGCATTGGACAATGAAGTGATTTTGTGCTGTACCCATTATTTAGGATAGTAAGTCCAGGCCACATGGGCCAATGTGTTCCATGTTCCAACAGATTCACGGAAGCAGTGGCGCAGTCCAAGTACCGGAGGCCCCCCCTCCCCATCGCAACTCTCTGCCACCTAGATAAGGGAATGCTTTTACACTTTTATTTCTATATTTGTATTATCTACCGAGTATTCGACTAAAATACTGTATTATGAATAGATTAGGTATTAATATACAAGGTTATTTGGAAAACGTTAATAACCTCACATGACTAAATTCTTGCCCCGATTATGAGTCGAAACATTTCAAGTTATTGTGACCTAATATCAATAGTTATGGAAATATGCGACATTTTTTTTCAATATTTCTGATTTATTCTTTGTAAAACGTTGGACTATCATTACAGTAAATTATACCCAATACGAAAAATTCATTCGTTTCAATACAAGTCAAATAAAATAATATAAGAGCAATTTAATTTTTTTTTCTATTTTCTCAGTATTTTTACAAAAATACATTCGAGATCTGTGGGTTTCTCTTTGCCAATAATTAAATATAAAACTAACATACTAACATAATGTACCCAAGTAAATAAAAATATTTTTTATTTATTTATTTATTTAATAAATCCTTGTTTACAAATAAAGATACTTAATACTAATTTAACAATAAAACATAAGATAAATTACACATTTTTTTTGTTTTGTTTAATTTGTGGATTATGCCACTCTACTAGGCTACGCCTGTCC
>JADDOH010016425.1:0-49968 GCA_016648135.1 Agrypnia vestita
AGAATGTTGAAAAATGTTCTTAGGTTTTCACGGCCACTCACGTCAGCCTTGGTGATACACCCTGCAATAGGATCCGAAACGTCAGCCGGAAAGGACTTAATAACACGGCATAATACCCCAGAAAACACAAACATGAAGGGAATGATGAAATATCTGGAAAATAACGAAAAGCTTGGAAACTGAAACAAACCCCTCCACCAAAGATTTGAAAATTTTGTAATAGTACATTCAAGAGGTACTTTTTGTAGGTCTTTGTAGTAGATACAATTTTGTAGCACTACAACTACTTCACTTCATGTAGTTTATTGAAGTAGATGCAATGTTTCGATACCTACTACAATTGTAGCGCACAGTTTGTAGTCTTCAAAATGGTGAACGTATACGTGTTGTAGTCTTCATTTTTAAATGTAGTTTTTCCCTTCGCTTGTATGCTGTCTCTCAGTTGTACTTACCTCCCTGCTGGTTGTATTCGGAATCGGAACCAAATCACCACAAGGACTTTTTAAACATTTTTTAAGAAGCATAGATGTGTAGTCATAAACTATGTACCATCTATATTCCAACTACTAAAAACTAAGCTAAATACTTGTGAAAATGAGGCATTGACGCACGTACTGCAAACTCGTCAGCCTCGCTGACAATGTCCATCATCATAACATGATTAGTAATGCGTATAGTGTATTATACACATTAATGTTAAATTAATTAATATTATTACAATTTATTTTAATTTTTTCTTGTTATTATCAGTGAGTTTTATCTTAGTTAAATTGATCATTTTATGTTAATGTTAAGTTAAAAAGTCGATAATTAATATAATCTTCTTCTTCTTTAATTTTTCTTCTTCTTTTTTTACCCTTTATCTTATTGGGCCGGGGTCCCTGCACCGCATAAAAGGTTTTCTTATGCTGTGCATTTCACTTTTATTTTGACCCCCACTACGCCCCAATAATATCTGTGGCCAGCCAATCATTATTCGCGTCCGCTCGGCCCCGCGTATTGTTGCAAACTACGCATAATATAATTTATATTATAATTATAATTAATATATTTACAAAATCAGTCTGTAAAATTATCATTGTCTTATCTATGTCCTCCTATAATTGTAGGAGACATATAACTAATTGTTTTGTATTATTTTCTTACCATTAGATATAAAAAATAAAAAATAATAATTATAATAATAAATGCGACAATCTTGCTTATCTCCCGAAAAGGCAATCATACCCCAGACCAACAAGCACTTCAAATAATTAAGATCAAGATTAATAAGAATCTTAAAAGTTTGTAATTTATTTAAGGATTAATATATATTTAAGAATTGGAATTAAAATAAAACCTTATTGAGAAGAATTTCCTTTCAGAGATGTTTGTCTTAAGTGTAAAATGAGATATTAAGAGATCATCTCCTGCCGCGGATCAGACGGATGCTGTGAGTTAAGTCGTCCATCAAACAGAAAGTTTTTACGGCTTTCCAATAAAATTCTTCTCAAGCAAACTTATGCAATAAAAACTTAGTTAATAAAAATGTGGTAACTGTGATTGTTTTACTTTCGTGATTTCGCGTCGACGAAAATGCTAGTTGTGCTTCATATAACCGCGACTAAAACATTAAGTTGAAAAAAGAACCATTAATAAAATTTTATTTTACATTGAAGTTATAAGTAGGTATAATGTTTTTTATAATTATCTTTAAAGGATGTGAGAATTAAATAATTAATCAAATCACGCGCGGATGAATAATTATTAAATCATACACTTATAAACTCCACGTTCAAATAGTCGTATTTATGAAATTCATAAAATTATCAAATTTATCTAAAATACTAAGAATTTTCAAGTTTTAATTGTTGTAATATTCAAGTATATTGATTGCATCCAAAATACGACAGGATGATATTTCTAAAACTTAATTATACGTATTCAGAAACGACAATTAGAATTTTTTTAATAAACATAATATGCAGTAATTCACCCAAAATACCAGCGAACAAATGGCGTGGTACTTTCGTTTCTCAAAATTCAATATCATTTTAATATTCCAGAATATTGTGTGTGTTTAATGGACGACTCTTAGTAGGAAATAAAATTCCAATTAATTGGTCAAAAAAAAATTTTGTACTATATTCGTATTCGTTTTTAATATCACATAACATTTCTTCTCTTGTTTCTCCTCACTCAGTCCCACGTTCCATCTTAATTATTTGATTATAACTGCGCAACAATTAATTGTCCATGATTGATAGTTAGAATCAATACATCATGCCATGAGTCTATGTATTATATTTATTTATTTATTTATTTTATTTTATTTTTTTATTTAATATTAAAACTACATTTAAATCATTTAATACATTTAGTCTACTTAGATACATTTTATTTTATTGCTTTGCCTCTCCAAAAATGAGACTTGCTCATGTGCTTGGTGAGGGGCTTACACTTTATTAATTTATTTTGGATTTGGCTTATTTGTTCCTTAGTTATATGTCTTGTTATGCATTGTCAAATTGTATCGATCTAAAATGTTGGTTTATTTTTTTCTTTAATTGTTGTAAGTCATCGATTTTCTTAATATCTGTAGGTAGGTTATTGAAGTTTTTTATGCCCAAGTATATGTAGTTTTGTTGACACAGTTTGGTATTATATTTTGGGATTTTAAAATTATTTTTATGATGTGTTTTTTTTCAAATTTAGCAGTTATGTTTTCTTTAATTAGTTGTATAATTGACGTTTTTTTGTAAACATTCTCTAATTTTGGAACTTGGAATTTAGAGAAAAGTAATTGTGTAGAGAAGGTTTTTCTTTTTTTTAATATTACTTTTATAATTGATCTTTGGATTACTTTCACTGTGTTTATGATGTTATTATACGCCCCTCCCCATCCAATGATTCCATATTGGAGTAGTGCATGGACAGAAGCGTAATAAACCATTTTTAAATTATCTATGGTTAGTGTGTTACGCAATCTTATGAACATATATATGCATTTCCTTATTCTTTTGACCAACTCGCTAATGTGGCTGTGCCATTTTAGGTGTTGGTCTATTATTACACCAAGGTATTTTAGTTCTCTTTTAGATTCTAGGGTTGAGCATTTGTCATTGCAGTTAGTTTTTTTGCAGTTGGTGTCATGTACAATAATTTGTAAATTTGAAGGGATTGTCGGTTTTTTTTATTGAAAAAGGAATAAAGTAAGTTTTGTCGGAATTTAAGGAGAGTAAGTTGTTGTCAAACCATAATTTTAGCGTATTTATGTCATTGTTCGCTTGTCTATTAACTGTGTCCCAGTCGCTTCCTTTCGTGATGATCGCAGTATCGTCAGCGTATGATATTATTTTTCCGTTCAGTTTTAGGTTGAAGATTTCGTTAACGTAAATTATAAATAGCAATGGGCCTAGAACTGTCCCCTGGGGTATACCGAAGTCGCTGGTTAGGGGTTCATTAATTTTTACACATTGTTGTCTTTCATGTAGATAACTTTGAAACATATGAAACATAGTCTAAACATATGTTTGTCTGCTTGTTTCTTCTTCAGACAGGGTCTCATAGTTAGTAGCAAACTTTACAGGTAGATTCCTACCTTGATAATGAGTCGGAAATGTTGAAACGACCATGACCTAATTAATATCAACAGTTATGGAGATATGCATTATCAAAGTATGCATTTTTTTTTAAATATTTCTGACTTATTTTTTGAAATTAGTTAAACCGTTACAGTAACTTAGATCGATTATGAAAAATTCAATCGATTCAGTATTACTCAAATAAAATGATAAAAACTTTGTAAAAAAATATCTTTTCAATTTTTGCAAGGTTTTTATATTATCTTCGAGACATCCTGTATAAAAATTCACCCTTTAACCAATCATAACAAAATTTTGCATAAATACTCTTTAGGACCCTGAGGAAAACATTGAGTTCTCCACTCCTTCTGGCAGCTTTATTTCCCGTCCCTATATAAATGTTTATCATACACGATGGAAAATAAGCATCCACGGGCTACCGGAATGTGTGGATATACCTATAACTAGAGCGTGGCGATTTTTCGTATGGTAATTAATATTCGTGCGTGAATATTTAAGTGTGTTGACTATTCCCAAATAAAGTTTATCATTTGGCAAAGTGTTTTACTTGAAGCCCGTAGCAGCCAAATACGTGACAATATTATATTAAATACCATCTGTTTCAGATTGTAATATAGTTTCAATTGTGACCCTAACGTAGGTATAATAACCCCGCCTCACAACTACAGAATACTGAAATCATACCCTCCGCCAGCTTAGATCAAATTACATGGGTACATCACGATAATTGGAGCCTAAGCAAAAAATAGTCTTCTCCTCCCTGTTTAAAAATTATAATTAAGTCTGAATCCTGAGAAACGCCGGGTATGAACTACTATTCTTGTGTAAATCTCAAATATTTTTGTCTATTGTGGTTATAATTTTTTTTAAACGTCGTAATCGTAACCACCCTGTCGAGCGCACGACAAAAATTCAATGCATACAAAATATTTTTTTCATATTTCAATAATGTTTTTGTTTGATCGGAGATGGCGGATACGACGGGGGAATGTTCAACCCTTGTTTACTTTATAACCCAAAAAGCAATATGTTATTGGAGATAGTGCCAACCGGGTGACGGCCGTTATCACACCGCAGGGCTGATCAAATATAAGTCAATAAAAAAACCAATCACTGAAAATAAAGCAGTTGTTTTTTAGCCACATCATTGAAAACAATTTTATTTGTTTACATATTTGCAAGGTATACTTATTCTCATTGTACCTAAATATATCGGAAACTTCAACCAAACATAGTTTCCTTTAAACCTAATAATTAAATACATTGAGCAAGCTCATACAATCTTTATCCGCATGAAAAATATGTTTCTGTTTTTAAACTCAAAATTCTTTCTTTAAACTCAATAAGTTTGAGCAAGCTCATACAACCTTTACCCGTATGAATATGTTATTTTTGCCTTAAAATTCAATAATTAGATACGTTGAGCAAGCTCGTGCACCTTTATCCGCATGAAAATGATGATCTGCAGTCGTGATCTTGATACAAATGCAAATGTCAGATGCTACGTTTTCTCAATTCTATTTTATGAAATAGAAGCATGGAGCAAGCTTCCCGAAAAATTGATTAGGCGACTTAAGGTATTCAAGATGCAGATCTACATAATATGAATACTCAAAATTATCTGTATGGACAGAGTTGCGAATGAAGATGTACGGTTCGGTTGAATAAAGAAAAATAAGTAATTAAAACAATAAAAATCCGAAAACGTCAAAATCTCGGACATGTGATGAGACATCCAGAGAAGTACGAGATTTTGCACCTCATAATGCATGGATAGATTGCCGGAAATCTGAGCCCTGAAAGAAAGAGAACATCATGGCTGAAAAACCTGAGACAGTGATTTAGCCAGTCTACTGTAGAGTTGTTCCGGGCCGCAGTAAATCAATTTCTCATAGCCAACCCGATTGCCAATGTCCATTGAACAGATAGGGAAGAAGAAAAAGCTTCACAATATAATACAAAATTATCGCCTATCGTTATCGTCATCTATGATTGAAATTTGTCATTCTGGTGAAACACTATGTAGACGTCGTTGCTGGTTTTTCAGATTTATTGTTTGACTTGTAATTGTGTTATATAAAATATGAACATACTCAAAAATAATGTGTAATTAAATTCTGTTTGTCTAATTTTACTGAATAAATAGTTGTACGTGTAACGTTTGTGCATACGTGGTTAGTTTCACTGTAAATTCGAACGTATGTTCACGAGTTTGCATTGTTATCTCTTTCTACCGAACTGAAGCTAATCTCTTAGTTTATCTCCAGAATAAAATCTCCATCTGTGTGCGTGGTGTTTATTAAATCTCAATCTCTGAGATTGTTTCTCATTGCCACATTGCCTTTCCTTGGCCTACAAGGGAAACCAAAGAGAAGAAGCTTGCAGTCTCCCCAAAGATGGAAAGACAGCTGGAAGTCCCATCACTGAAGGTGACAAACTCTGCACAAACGGACCCCAGTGGCCTTCATCCATACGTCATCAGAAGAAGATGAATCTCATTAATAACAAAAATAATGTAATATAACAGTATCTTAATCTTTAACTGTAATTTCGGATATTTTTTACGCACCGTATGTATTACCGAGAAGCAAATCTCGACGTTTCGTTGGATACTTATCCAACATCATCAAGAGGACCACCTTTACCCGCGGAGGTGGAGGTCGGACTGATTAAAGGTGCTGTTTTTTAGGGCGTAAAATGTATGCACTTTGTTGTGGAGTGTTCTCTTATTCTACAATAGAGGTCGCCAGTGTGCAATATGTACTAGTTACGTCGGCGAATTTTACTGCGCCTCCGCGGGTAAAGGTCGTCCTCCTGATGACGTTGCATAAGTACCCAACGAAACGTCGAGATTCGCTTCTCGGTAAAACATACGGTGCGTATAAAATATCCGAAATTACAGTTAAATATGTCTAACGACCGTAATAACAACCTTAACTCTTTAGTATCTTAACCGTTATAGAATGGTGTTATTCTTTTCAGAATTACGTAGAAACTGATGATACCCAAACATGTCAGCGTTAACGTAATAACATATTTAAAATATACAACTTTTGGAATAAATATAACTTTATCTAAGCGAACCACTTCTCGGTGCAGCCACTAAGAAATGCAATACATCGAACGTGCCGAGTGTGCAAATACAGATTTCCTCTCCCTTCAATGCTCGCGTTTTTCATCGTTAAGTCAGACCAAATATTTGCCCGCGTCACTTCTTATTGGCTGCTGCCCCAGCAGCGAGATGCAGGGAGCAAACACAGTTAAGGTGAAACGCAACAGTCGACAAACAAAGCTTTGTCATTTGTTAAAGCTGCACCAATATTGGGACATTGGTTCCAAATAGATTTTTAATGTTGAAAAGGTACTCTTACATCTTCTTCGATTTTTTTTTCTGTTACTATCTTAGTTATCAGATGATGAAAAAATGTTTTCAAGAATGATTCATATATCATGAATAAAATTATTTTGTGGCAGAATCTCTTAACTAGATGTATTTCATATATTATGTACAAGAATTTTCAATACGAAATCAATTTTCTAAGTTATTAATTATTTAAGTTATTGTATTTTTTTTAAATGTGTGGCTTCTCGTATAATTAAATAATAAAAATCCACATATCATAAAAGCACAAACAAACTGATGGATTAGTATTAAATTTCCGCCTTAATATTTTTACTGTGATAAATAAAGAGTTTTATTAATTTAATATTTAAATTAATAACTCTTAATCAATAATTTTATATTTTAATTTTCAGCTGACACAGTTCCTGCAACAAACAATTATTTTGCCTTCTTATTTAAAAGTTCTTTTTTATTTATTTATTTATGCATGTATTTAAAATTTATATCACATGCGTTATTTAAAATTAATGTAGTGAATGGCTAAGTAGCGATGAGATTATTCCAATACTTATATAACAGAATGAATTGAAAAAGAAGTAAACGTGGTTTTTGTTCTATTAGTACCTACTTCTATTTTATTTCAATGCAACCAACAGTCTTCATTTCCATTTTTTTCTTCAGAAATTAACTGATGTTCTGTAATAATTATATGATTCTGAACCTAGACTATAGAAAATATTTTAAAAGCGGTTCCCCTGGATAAAGCCCAGTCTAAGTAGTAAATTGCCATAATATCTCTGAGTTCAAAGAATGTGAAAAAATTTCCTATAAAGGTAAAAATGTAAATTTTTTTTTAATATGCCCAACTCTCATTACTATTGTGAATTCGCAACTTTATTCCGAGCCTTTCTCATTAATTTTGAACTGTATGTAATGATGTTACAATATACTTTGAACATCAAAATAATTATATTTTTCTATAATTTTCATCATAATTTTAAACCTTTCTTTTTTTTAAATATTTTAATAAATTTGTGTTTAAATAAAAAAATATTATTGTTAATATAAGTGTATAGGAGTGAGATGGTGCATAAGAGGTGAGTATTAAGTGTCATTGACTATTTTAATTTTGAACTTCATATTAGATGGAAAAAACCGTTATATAATTATATTATATCTTCAATGCCAAACATTATACTTTTAAATAGTGTTAAAAATATTAGTATTTTTACATTACGTATCTGAGACATCGATTCTTAAACTATATTGGAATGTGAAACAATCGTCAGCATAGATTGTTTCACATTCCAATATACAGGACCAACTGGCCTATCGTTATGCCTACTGGAAGAGCTACTGCTCTGATGAACAATATCACTTTGGACATTGATCTTTTCCATGCTTCTGAGAGGGTTTTCTGAAGCAGGATTCTCCTACACCTTTGGTATGAATGATTTTATATATGTTTAATATAATATGTTGTTTATGTTTATATCTTACTTATTTATAATATTTACGAATTTAATTTATTTTTGTAATGTAAATGTTAAGTATCTTCTTCTTCTTCATCTTCATCAGCCTTCATTTCTGCACTGCTGGATATAGGCCTCTTCCATGCCCTTCCATCCTCCCTTATTATTTGCTAATTGTAGCCATTTCTTTCCCCCCATAGCGGCTATATCGTCGGCCCATCTCTTTGGAGGTCTTCCGATGCCTCTTTTATTCTCCGAAGATCTCCATTTCAGAACTCTGGGAATCCATCTTGTAGCATCCTGCCTTGCAAAATGTCCTGCCCATTACCATTTTAGCTTCGTTACACGATCCATGATATCAACTACTCTAGTTCTGCGCCTGATTTCGTCATTCCTAATCCTATTTGTGCATTTGAGCTTTTCTACACTTTTCTTTGTAAAGGCTACAAACAGCGTCTGTTCCCTATGTTAAAGGCGGCTGATTTAAAACTCACCAACCCGTCTGGCAAGCGTGGTGTTTTAATGCCAAACCCCTTCCAATTGAAAATGAACCCAAATTCCAAATGTTAAGTATATAAAAATGAAAAAATTAAAGTCGAAATTGAATTGAAAATATATTACGAAGCCATGAGATCTGTTTTCTGCCAACACCCCGTTCCATTCGATCTTGCCCTTAATGACAACATAATATATTTATAGTTATTTGTATATTTTGTGACGCGATATTAATCACCATTATAATATTCGTGTTACCCTGAGAATAAGGGGGTATATTACGCGCGACGATATCTTTCAAAGGACACTTATTAGAAATACCAAGTAGGTGCTTGCATCATTTTGCATGAACTTTGACACCGCCGCCCAAAGCCTGCAAGTCGTATAGAGAGCAGTTGCAATTTCCGCTGTATGCATTCAAAAGCAAGTTGGACAATATGTTTCCGTATTGTTCGCCGGCGGTTCCGGGCTAATCTGGCCATTTAGATTCGAGAACTTTCGCTTAGTCATGGGAACCGATCCCCCCCGGGACACGGCCTCCCCCTCCCGAAGAGTAATATGTTTTCATAAATAATAATGAACTCGGGCAAATATTTACCCCTGGATGCGAAAGATATTAGTTATTGATTGCGCCCCCAAACACATAAAGAATACCGCGGACACGCAATATGCAGTTATGCATTATAGGGGCGGATATTTACGATATCGTAAGACGTATTTATACTAGTGCGATGCAAGTGTACGACGGGTAAAGAAATTCCACGATGTGGCTATTTATTCAGATTTTAAAATTTATAAAATAATACGAGCGAAATACGATTTTTGATTTTCGTTAATAACGCATTCATAAAATTAAAAAAACAATTAATTCATAATGCACTTTTTCACATATAAAAATAATTACAAATAATTATTTTTAAATTTTGGCTTTTTACTTAGTTATTTATTCATTTTCCATCAATTATTTTTTTATTTTTACTTATTTTCTTTTAACTCGTGGCGTCTACTTGCTTGTTTTCTTGACGAAAAACTTTGGATCGTTTTTGAACCCTTTTCCCGTGATCCAATCGAGCTAAAACTTTGCAAGCAGACTCGTGGCGACGATGAAAAAGATCGATCAAATTTTCGTTAAATAATAATAATAATTATAGTATAATTTTGGATTTTTAAAAATTTTCATGGTTTTTTTACTTCAGTACTTCACTACGAATTTCGAAAATTTATGACAATTGGTTCACAGATTGTGACGTTTAGTTACTACCGAAGGTGTATTTTAGGGTGAAGCTTTTTTGGAAGAAGTTTAAATCGAAAGTTTAAAAGAGAAGACTTTAAGAAAAGTTTTAAAAGCGATTTTACTTTAAGTTTATTTATTAAAAGTCTAATATATTATTTGAGATCTGCTTTTGCAAGCTCAAAGCTATGTTTAAAATTTATTTACGTGATTGAATTAAGTTTACGTTTAGTCTAACATATAATTTGGCCAGTAATCGTCTAGTGATAGTAATTTAGGACTCCTCGATGTGACGCGGTTACTCAGTACTTTTAGTAGCGTAGCAGAAGAAATGCCATTGTATTCATACGAGGTGAAACTAACCTAACATTATTAACGCGCAACTTGAGCCGGACTCAAAAATGACGATCGATTGAACAGACTAACAAAATCGCCTATCGTGGAGGATTCATCCGTCATTTCCTCGCAACCGGTAGCGGTGTCGCGAACATAGATATGTTTACGTAGATTTTCCGCCTAGAACGATGCCGACTGGTTACCGATGTTTCATATTAGAACCTGTGGACGGACCCCATGGCTGAGTGCGAGGTCACGATTACGTGGAATATTTAGATTGACAAATATCACGAATATAGTGCGAAATATAGCCTAGGGAGTGCTGAGTATAACTTGGCATCCACATAATACATCCGACGGTACATAATAGGAACTTAGCGCTAGTATTGCGCAACAACACGCAATATCTATTTTTAACTTATTTTTTTGAACGCGATAGTATACTGGATCTGCCGGTCATCCAGATTACATAATTCCCGGTCAATTAATACACGGTTATACTTATTAAACACACACACAATATTCGAAATGCAAATTAACGGCTGGGTTCTCCAGAATACATACATACAATGCTTACAACTGGCGCGTTCGGTGGTCTTCGGCCCGATTTATCTGTTCATGGTATATAGTGGAAAGAGTAAACATATATTCATAACAACTAGGCGCAACAGAGGCTCGGGGAGGTTCTGTCTGATATTTACTTTACCACAGCCCGTGATTCTAAGATTGAAATTTGCGTTTTTTCCATAAGTCATATTTTGTAAGAGTCAAGTTGATTCTGATTTTTACTTTACGTAGATTTTAGGTCACCCCCCCCTCCAAGGGGGGGATACAGCCCCAACGACAACGCTGTACCCGGTAGCTACCACCTGTGTAATTAATAGCTTCCCATGCTAAGCTGCAGACCAAGATCAAGCCGAGACTCTATTGCTCTTGCTGGAATCCTCCGAAGTCCTCGCTTCCCGGCGACAAACATATCAGGAAGAAATCCCGCGTCTGATATTAAGGTTTGTATATTGTCCCGCGGGGCAGTCAAATTGACTGGTGTATAATGATGAGGATCCCACGTTGCGACTACATGAGCCGGATTATTATGATGTTTACTGCTGATTAAAGGGCTGAATGAACTAACTGGGTGACTGGAAAAGACTCTTCCTTGAGCGCGTCAGTCAGAGCCATGTTAGCATCGCCAATTATAGTTGATGTGATTGATCCCACGGTGTAGTCTTATTGACTAGAGATATTAAATGATGGTAATACAGCATGATTATTACAGTTGATTGTGTAATTCCTGATATGTTTCTCGCTGGCCGGGAAGGGAGAATCCCGAAGGTCTCTGTATACAGCAAGTTAGAAAAGTGGTGAATGATGAGTATGATGGTGTTAGTAATGCCATCGCGCTCCTGAATGTGGTCCCGATCATAAAAGTTGATTGTTAAACTGCTAACAGATCTCGTTTATTAAAGCGGTCCCGAGCATAGTATTGATTGTCGAACTGCTACCTGCATCTTATAATTTCTCGTTCATGAGGAACGTCCTATCTCGTCCTTGAGTACGGAGTTATTACATTCACATACATTCATAACCAGAGCCCGAGCTCGTCGCACCAAGGGGCCTGAAAAGACGTGAGAGGTTCTTCCCCTTGGATCTTTGAGGGTCGCCGCTCCAGGACCTTCAGACTATCCTGTAATTCTTGGCTTTAAAACCCTGTCTTAACCGGGTAGATACAGTTAAGATAATCTTACCTAGTCCCAAATCCAAGATGTCACCCACTCTAATCAGCCTTCATAGCCGAGAATGCGCGCTCCGACATTCGACCCTGTCTTGCCACGCGAGTAGATCTCCCTTCGTCCTCATCATAATCGAAATTCAGCCTCTCCAGATCACGGGGCGCGAAAGACGCAACGGCTTCTCGCCCCCCGACCAGAGGAGATGAACTCCCCATTCGGTTCTCGTTCATTATCCCATTTATAATCCCCGCGTGCCTAACCTTAAGAGTCTAGCGCCGGTAATAAGATCTCATTATGCTACGTTGGAAGTTAATATTGCACAACCGGACGAAATGCCTATTTCCCGCGATCCTATTCAATTTGTAAAACGCAATAATATGTATTTATATATGTTAGTAAAACGTTTGAAATGCAGAATGCACGTATAATGACCTCGCTTCTATCCTAAAGATAATTACGAAATAATCCCGACGTCACGTCCCGACAAGTACCAACTTGTTACCGCGTCTGTTACCGTCGAACTCTGAACCCACGTAATGAAATGAATAGTGATTATGTGACAATGACAAATTATGTAGCACGAATATTCCATTTGATACACATAAGAAATTATCAAGAATAAATAATATTGGAAGTTCTTAGCTGTATCTTCGAGTGTTACCGCCTCTCTGCCTCACTGATGGTATTTCGGTCCTCTCTCCACAAGGGCCTCCGTCCGACATTGATGCTGAAGAAAAAGGGCAGTTCCTCGAATTTGTATGGCTTATATAGTCAAAATTTCTTGCCATTTTTGACTCCAACCTACGTGTAAAGTCCACCACCTCGGACGCTTCTCATTGGCCAGATCCGTTCCGCGGGCAACCGTCTTTGGTTGGCTCGCTTCGTCAAAATAAAATAAAGCATACGTTACACGCGCGCGCGCGGAAATAATAAAGGCTCGTCTGCATCTACTTACCCGGCAAATATTTAATTATAGAGTATTTATGAATTGTGAAGCTTCTCCTTATCATGAGCTTTTAGCAGATAGATATTTACGTATAATTTTTCAGCAATGTCTATTTGAATAGGCCAATATCGTTACAAGATGACAGCACACTTCAGTTTTTTGGGAAGAAATCAAATAATAAAGAGATATTTTTAGAGATTTTTGACATAGATATTTGTCTAGACATGTTTCATTTTCAGTCAATCACTTATTACATGATGATAAACTTAATTTACAAAGAAAGGGAGTAAAATAAAAACTTGGTTTTATGGGTTAGTTTTTTATTGTCTACACTTCGACTTTTTAATTTTTAATTTGTTAGTACCTATCCTGATGAAGAGCATCGGTTCTGAACCATGTTGATGTATTCAATATATAAGTGGTGAAAACAAAGTATATTTTTACACCACAATATCAATTTGCTCTTTTTGAAGAAGTTTAATAAAATTACTTGTTTGATTTACACCCAAAAGAAAATTTAGAATATTTTGAATATGTTCAAATTTTTCAGTTCACAATTCTACCCACGATAGACTATTATATCAAATTTTGGAAGTAATATAGGCATACGTTTAAAAGAACAAAAGAACATTTATTTTCACAAAATAAATCAATGCATCAAACCGACAGCAGACTTCTCTTAAACGTAGTCAAGCTTTCGTAAAATATGTCTGTCTGCAAATTCATTGTTCTCATTTCCTTCCCTTGCCACAAGCACGGGAGGGCACGCGGGTTCCAAGATCAATCTCGGCGTGAGTACTGCGAATTTGATTTATGATAGGCGTGTACATGTAACATGCTCAAATGATTCGTAATCAATTATCCTTATTTCTAATGTCTGTCTGGCCGTAATTCGCTGGAATTAGACTAGAAATACAACAACAACACTGATGATGACTAGCCGCTAATGAGACCCGAGCGCCCGAATGTGACACGTCAATCAGCGCACGGCTCAGTTTATACTCAAGGGTCGTTATTAAATAGTATTCCGTCCCTTCATTCTTCACGTGGCCGTGCGAGGCAAATGAAAACACTGGAAATTAGTTAAAGATTTATTAAAATTAATATAAATTAACTTTGTTTAAACCACTTATAGCCAATGGCTTTGAAACATGTTGATTTTTTTCAATAAATAAGTGGTTTAAACAAAGTTAATTTATATTAATTATAATTATGTTACCACAAAATAAATTTGCTACATTTGAAGAATAAAGATTTATTAATTATATTTACCACCCTATCTGCCTATCCTAGGTTCGCTCTGTACCTCCGCGGGTACAGGTTATTCTCCTGATGATGTTGAATACGACTTCAACGAAACGTCGAGAATCGTCTCTCGGAAAAACACACGGTTCGTATAAAATATCCGTAACCATTTACAGTTAAATAGTTCAATCTAATTGCAATGTTTTAACATTACTAAATTAAAACAGTATTAAATAACATATGTTTATTTAGCGAATCGATTAGTACTAGAATCAGCATTATATTAAATGCAAAAATACATTTAACTTACTGTCCACTGTATTTATCAACTGCGTTGGTTAATAAGAACAGTCAACGGTAGAGTAAGTTATTTATTTAAATTAAAAATTATACCTTACCATCAAGTTAATGCTGCAAACCATAGTTTCACAGAGAGGGCGCTGCAAGCTCCCTGCGGGCAGCGGAAGGGCGCGGGGAGAGGGGGGCGTTGCTGGCCCCAGGGCGTTGGGGAGGAAGTGTGCATTACAAAATGTAGAGCCTAATACAGACAAAGTAGTGGCCAAACACCAGGGTCATCCTTTTTAGTACTCATTTTACTATTTTTACCAATTAAATTTCTAATAATTGTGAGCAATCTCGCGATATTTATATATTATAATTATTTATTAACAAGTTTAAGAATGTCTTAGAGGAGAAAAATGTATCTATTTGAATACAATCTTATTCTTCTTAATTCATTCGTAGATAGGTCCATGCAATATTTATAAAAATGGCTTACGAAAAGCATTGAATATTTTTAGTGAATAAAATATCTCGCGATGAGTAAAAATTCAAATTTTCAAAGCAAGAAAACACATTGTGGCTTAACATTATACTTTGTGGCTTGACATTATAAGACATTTAAGAATACATTAAATACTAAGTTTTAAACCACTTTAATGCTATATGTTTGTCAATTAGTTTCGGTTGGACTCAACCTTCTTCAGGACTTATAATATAAGAGGAATTATAATATAAGTCTATATTATAAGTGTCCTGAAGAAGGTTGAGTCCAACCGAAACTAGTTGACAAACATATAGCAATAAAGTGGTTTAAAAGTTAGTATTTAATGTATTCTTAAATGTATTAGTAAAAATTCAATTTATATAGAAATTTTCAAAATGACGTCGACCACGTGACTTTCGTATTGAATAGTGAATACGTTTTAGATATGTATTTTGTTAAATAAAATTATTCAACCATTCCTGTTCGTTTCATCCTCGTACTAATTTAATCAATGAAATAAGCCTAAGCTGATATCCGAAAATACAAGCCCATATTACGTCATTGACGTATGACATTTGTCTTCGGTTGCGTTTCCGGTCCTAACGGCTGTGCGTTTGCTGCGCAGGAAATTGCATAGGATATTAACTGCATTAGCAGCACATTACGTATACCCCCTCCCCTCTCTAGGAAACACTAATGGGTACCTATATCAAATGATTACTTCTCCTTGACACGACACATGGGTACATTTCAGCAAACAGTATGACAGGTCGAAAATTTCGATAAGCTTAATCTAGAAAATATTTAACAAAAATTCATTATATTGTGTCACAGACCCATGTATCGTAATACTTTTTTAATGGGTGGAACATGTTTTTCTGATTCGAAAATAAATTTAACTTGTAGCTATACGTATCACAAAACATACAGGTTTGAGGAAATCACATAGATCTATATTGAATACACCAGGTATCGAACGTTAAACCTACAGTATGAGAAGCCAGTGTCATTCCCATTGGACTACCAGGCTCAGCTTATAAATATATCATAAATAAATTTAATTTAGTTTCTATATTCATATAGGTATGTTTTTTTTTTTTTAAATAAAGATGCGAACACGGAATACGTGTCACATCAATATTCTTACTATTTTCAAACTAAACTAAACGCTTGTGCTATGAAAATAGGACTAACTTGCTAGTCTGGGCTGAGATTCGAACCCGCGACCTTTGGATCACGAGGCGAGTGTCCTAACCACAAGACCAACAAGCTACTCAAAGACAAAGAAGTGAATATGAAGTTCTACTAACCTAACCTAACCTAACCTAACCTAACCCCCGAAAGAATAAATTTAAAAAAAAATTCCTGGCCGGAAACCGAACAGCGACATTCCGTGACAAGTGGGAATTCTGAAAAAAGCAAAACATTAATACATATGTTAAATTCATTTTTAATACTGGCTTGGTACAAAGTTGTGGACGGGTAAACATAATAATTTCGTTGTTTGTCTGTCGATCCGTTAAGTGCGTAACTTGCTGGAATGATGCTGGAAGTAGACAATTAGAGTGTGACACGCAACAATTTAGCATTAGGAGGGTAGCACTGACAAATCAAAAAAAAGTTATTAAAAAAAAAATTGGCGAAAGCACCTACAATCCTATTATTGTACCGGCTCTATATCCGGTATTTGTATGTTGGCATTGGTTTGTATGTTCCTGATAATTACACTAGACATCGTCAGCATAGATTGTTTCACATTCCAATATACAGGACCAACCTGCCGATGGTTATGCCTGTTGGAAGAGCCACAGCTATGCTGAACAAAATTTCTTTGGGTATTGATATATTCCATGTGTCTGAGGGGGTTTTCCGAAGCGGGATTCTCCTACACCTTTGACCAGATTTTATGTTATTTTTAATTTATTAAATATTTTCATTTTTGATATATACTTCCTAATATGTATGCCTTAAACATTTTGTTTGTCATGTACATATTATCGTGAAATAAATTGAATTGAAATTGAATTGAATTGAAATTGAAATTGAAGTGAAAAAGTTCCTGTACTTGGAAAGTATGTTAATAGAGATGGCAAGGCTGAGTACGATATCGAAAGGAGAGTAACTGTGGAAAACAATGTAAATAACGCTCTGAATGCAATTATGGCCAATAAAAAAGAAGCAAGATTAGCGGTATGTAATAGAGTTCTGGTGTCAATTCTGGTGCATAGAATTAAAACCTGGAATTGACAACATGAATGTAGACTGAACGCGGTAGAAATGCGGGCGATTAGACGTATGTGTGGAAAATCCTTGTACGATTGAGTGGAAAATGTACGAATTAGATGTTAAATTAAGTAATAAAATAAAGAAAGGATCGCTGAGATGGTTTGGCCACTTGGAACGAATGAGTGAGAAAAGGATTGTAAAGAAAATTAATGAGGCGAGTGTTGAAGGCAGCAGAAACAATGTATCCGCGGAAGACGTGGCGTGACCAGATAAATCAAATATCGGTGGGTGGATTTGTTAAATGTTTCAACAACCGAAGAGCGTGCATGAAAAAAGGTATGAAAGTGGACGAAATAAAAGTGGTGTTCCAGGATTGAATAGTGTAGCATTCTATGCTCTGTGCCTATCCCTCTGAGAATCAGGGAATTGGTTAGTTAGTCATATTTCTTCTCATTATCCTCCTATCGCAATATTTACTTTCAATTTGCAACTTTACATGAAAATTGTTGAAATTTTCATGTGAATTTGTAGAAAAAAAAGTTCCACTCTTTTGACTTTCATCATTTTTGAATTGAAAGTAATAGAATACGCAGAGATTTGTACAAATTCAAACGCAGGAGTTCAATGTCGACAAAAAACTTACTAAAGATGAAAATGCCGATAGGAAAACAGGCTCGTCGCGGAAATATATGTTATGTTTTAAATATATCTAAACCTATCGTATCGTTATAATCATAATAAATGAATTATACAAACATTGATTATCAAAAAATGGTCAGACATGGTCAAATTATGTTACATAACTGTACAGAGGGCAAATACTCACCCTGCGTGGAATTAATGGGCACTGACGCGTGGGGTAGGTTTGGCTAAAAGATGTTGGGAATAAGTTTTGATGCAAACCTCCCGTTTATTTAGATACAGCCACTTTGGGAGGTTGGGAGGTGATGATAGATAGAGACTCTTGCTCAAAACAGACACAATTGTATTGTGTCCATTTAACTCATTCTCACTCGTTAATTGTAATAACAAATTATATAAATGTTCATAAAAGTACTTTTGGTTGGTTGTTAAACACCATTTGATGTAATCGTGTTATTTATTGTGATATAATTTCGATACCTGTGATAAAGTATTATTTTTCTTGTACATATATATTAGTACAGTATGAATACACTACATCATTTTATGCACCCCTTAATAAGAATCGTGATTCATGGGCAGGCATGAATTTAAATGTGTATATATTATATCAAAATATAAATACATTAAAATATAGCGTACGCTACTAGGACTCGTCGGACCCAAATCCGATGAACCGTGCAGAATGAAAAGTAGCCGTATTTGTAAAACCAGAATACCGATAAGATGGGAAGGAAAATATGGGAGATGGGATGTAGTTTATCGGAGGGGAATTAAAATAGCTTGAAGGACTATATCAATGGGGAAATAGGAATACGAACTTCTTGACTCACCATGCAATTATACCGTTTAGCAACAAACCTCTCTAGGAAATCTTCAAACACCAGTGATGTTGAGGTTTCTTGATATCTCGCTCATTTTTGATATTCCGTGAACAATGCACAATATATACAAATACACCCCGTTAGAAGCCTCAACAACAGGCGAGCTTGCGTGCGAATATGTATGAATGTGGATGAGGCGAGAGTTGTATGTTAGGAGAGAAGAGTGTGGCGCTATATCCTCTCTGCCTACCCCCACGGGGAAACGGCGTGATGATAAGTAAGTAAGTAAATCCAAAATAATTATCACAGAAACAATACGAATAATATAGGTTTACAGTATTGGACCTACAAGTGGACGCAATTTATAAATTGCTTGTATGCGGTATTCATTTATCCATTTTAAAATCATCTTAGTTTTTATCTGTAATTTTGTTAGCTAATTAATTTAAAAAACTATTATTCTGTTATATTTTTTTATTTATGAACGTATTTTAATTGCAAAATATCTTAAATAAACATTTATCGTCAATATTTCATTGAAAATCTTTTGAAGTCCACTAAATGTCCTCAATCTTCATGGAACATGGAACCATGCTCCAAAAATTACTTTTATCATTTCTCTTTTATTGCTGGGGTTGCAGAGATGAAGCCAAAGTAGTCGAGCGACCAAAGGGGTCCGATAAAAATCTGACAGCTGCAGCTGTTCGAAACAGGAAAAATGAACCGATCGACTCCGATCCACAGACAAAAAGACGTGGAGACCAACGACGGGCGGCAAATTCTATTTTATAAATTTACGTCCAGCACTTGCCCACCGCTGCCTTTGGTAAAATGACGTCACATTTTCAAGATAAATTATGAATGTCTCACAGAGACGAAGCTATTTTTTATATGGGAATAATAATAATAATTGTATAACTTATATAGCGCCGTTTTCGCGAATACTCACCTCAAGGGCGCTTAAAATGGAATGTAGGTATCGAAGTCTTTTTGGGGGTTCACAGGTCTTACGACCTATCGTACGGGTGGCTCGAGTGATCACTTTATACAATACAACGTTCACCAGCTCCACCCATGTTAAACTATCAGGTGTTTAATTTGCACACCTTGTTTTATATGTGAGTTGTATTTTTATGACCGCCATTAGAAATTTGTCATTCCCACAAACTAGATGTCGCCGTTGGTATCTATATTTTTTTATTGGGTTTTTAAAACAATATTATTTTTATATGTATATAGCATTCTTGTATAGTTTTCAGAGTTACTATTCCATGTATATGTGACCTCTCTGGCGGACGTTTCGGATGCCATCGCAGGTTCCATCATCAGGGCTGATGTGATGAGTAAGTGTTGATGTCAAGGTTAAGAATTAGCTTGCAATACCATACCGAAAGCCTAATTTATTTAACCTTGACATGAACACTTACTCATCATATCAGCCCTGATGAGGAATCATGCAATGAGATCCGAAACGTAAGCCAGAGAGGTCATATATAGATGGCAGAATATCTCAGAAAACTACACACAGATGATTCTGAACGGCCGTTATATCAAAATATTTGAATATTTTTTTTGTATTTCTCCTGCCGGCAGTGAATAAAGTTACTATTTTAAACCCTGGCCATCGTGTTGGGCGGAATGTGAAATGGTCCACGTCGTTACAAACCCCTAGTATATATTTATTGTATATTTTTGGCGGTCCACGGAAAGACGGCGGTAGCGACATGGGTTAGGCGGCGGATCGGGTTTGCTGGCCCGGGGTTCAAGCCCCATCTCCGGCCGTTTAATTTGTTTTTTTAGGCGTGAATTCTATCGAAATTACGGACGTTACACGAAGTTACGGATGGACAGACAGAAGAACAGATAGACGGACGGACGGACAAACAAATTATTATGTTTGATGATTAATTTTCATTACACTAGAACACGCCTGAAAATTATTTATTCATAGCCTATCAAAATCATGTATTCATCACGTATATACGTTATACATACATAGGTTCACAGACGAATACACTGCGCATTCGATGATACGAAACACACACTAAATTAACAATTAGCATAGGTACTCTGCCATACAACCGACAGAAACGCGCAATTTTTACCTTCAAGCTCCCTTCAAGAGACCGAATAACACCTTGATGATGGCTCCTGTGATCGAGCCAATGGACGCGCAGTATCGTCGACTAATATAATTCTACACGAGAGTGCCAAATGGTGAATCAAAGTGGTCTACAATTGGAGCTGATTAATATTGAAACACTTCAAACTCCCCCGTTTGGTAAAAAAAATCAACTACTGTTGTCCAGATATACGGAAAAAACGCAAAAGGAATGGAAAAATGTTCATATATATCGCTTCATGAGTACTTTAGTGTCAATACTAAAAAAGTATAGTTTGGAGAAATCAGCGTTTAAATATCTTACGTAAAAAATATAAAATAAATCTTGAATTTATTTCAGATTGTTTTTTAACTTAATACACTAATGTAGTAACATAACGTAAGCCGAAAGGTTTTTCTTTTTTGTGAACACGAAAACTTGATTAATAAATTAATGAATCTTGAAAAATAATCTGTTTTTTTCTTAATGTTTCAGTGAAACTGGGGCCTTATCTATTGATTTTAATTGTGCTTCTCGAAATATTTAGCGAAGCGACATAAGACATAATCAACTTAAAATTATTTGTATTCTATCTTGGTGTAGGTGCAGTCCCACCAATACCAGCGTTTAATAATAAAATTTAAAATATTTAAATTCACAGGTATTTTTAGTGTTATTGTTTCAGATATTATTTAATACAAAATGTGTTATAAAAGGCGCTTTTACATAAATTATATAATGATATTTTGGTATTGGAAAATCATAATTGTGAATGCAAATTTTGAACTATTATTAAATCTCATTTTTATCCTCAAGAGATTAAATTATCTAATTGTTTAATCATAAAGTTACGCAGGACGAGAATTAAAACATAAGATTATACAAAATATCCAAAACACATCGTAAAATATTCGAGTTTAATTAATTCGACACGGAATTTAAAATTATTTTAATACTTTGTGTTTTTCTAACTAACCACTATCAAAGCGTGTGTTTAACGCCAGGGAATACTTAATGCGGGATTAAACAAATCTGCATCATTTCACAAGAGGCTAAATAGCAATCGCTATCACCTCGCTACGCTTGAATGCAAATAAGGCGAGGCAGAGAATATTCGGTCGGGAGATGGAAAACGAGAAAAGTTAGAAAGGCGAGTATGAATACATTAAGCATTCATGTACTCGGTCTGGTCCATATTAAAAGCAGACGTGGAAGGCTGCTGCGCCAACGGGATTCATATAGAATCAGGTTTTACTAAGAATTATTATTATTTACAGAGAGATAAATACAGCCAGCGAGGCTGATAGCATTTACATTTTATTCGTTCATTTCTCTTTGTAGATTTAAATATCACTAGCAGAAAGCAATTGGCTTTGCCAATTTCTCGTGCCAAATAGTGGCCAATGTCGAATGCCACGACCACGACCGAATTTTAACGTTAAAAATCCAGTAATCCTTTGGTACATGTTAATGGCAATAGATATGACAATTTCACAAATCTTATGTAATACGAAATAAGACTTCATCATCATTACTGTTAGCTGTACAACCCCTGATGGGTCTTGGCATTCTCTTAAGTCTTCCTCCACTGAACTCGGTGCCAGTTTTCTCCAGTTCTGAATGCCAAAAACAAATATGTCTTTGAGAGCATTGTCACCACTTATTAGTTTTGCCTTCATAAGCTCCTTTGCCCTATCGGTATTAAAATCAGCAATCAACCAATAACAACAGGTATATCAAAGATTTAATAAAAAATCGACAGATTTATCCTGGTGTCAACTAACGTGTATCACTCAAAAGATTTTGGGGTTCACTACAATATAAATCTAATATCTTTTAGACCATGGATTCACTTGATGTGTCATTTTGATATAACTATAAATATAAGTTTCAAAAAAAAATTATAATAGTCGGTTACTAAGGCGAAAATAGTAGATGAAGGATAAACGTTTACAGGATTAAAGGAAAGGAGTGGACGGGTAAAACGGGAATGATCGATGGACTGTATAAAATATTGAAAGGAACAGGAAGCTCGAGTCACCTGCCGCAGTCTTCTTTCCCTACAATGACGAAACGAGGATTGAACTATAATGAAAAGAAGCGGCGATATACTCCCTCGAATGGTGCCTTAGAACTGACGAAAACGAAAGATTCGCTCAATGGTGACCACAAATATTGCTCCTTATAAATCGAAATATATCAAGTACCTTATAATGTAAAGATGGGTAGGATAAAGAGGAGGGGAGGATCGTGACGTAAATGTCAACGATAAATATTGCCACAAAGCATGTATCCACATCGTATTAGTGAATACCGAACAATTTGATTTAAAAAAAGGTTTTTTTAAATTTCCTGGGCTTTACCCGTATTAGAGTGAACGCGAATAGACTGCCATACTAATCCGGTTCAACTGAGCCCGTTCCACTGGTTAATCACACTCTTGACAAATGAAGTGTGCAATATGCATTCCAGGAAATTATGTATCACAGCCATTCTCTATTCGCTTTGACATTTGCCACCTAATCGAGCGCTTTGTCACCGGGGGTGATACAAAAATATAACAGGCGCTATTTCCGCATTCCAGATATTTTTCCATTAAATCTATAAATCCATCTATATAAGTACAATTTTTCCGTCGACAATATTCACTTTTAACAACGTTATGTATGTTTTTTTTCATGTTTGTTAAATTAGCAATAATAATTTATTGTGTATAAAAGCATCACAAAATTAATGAGAGAATTTACGCGTCTCTTTCGCGTATAACTATCTAACTTAGCATCGCTCTATTTCTCCGCAGGCGAGGCAAAGAGGATTGATCGCCACACTCCTATACCCTCACACATATTTTTTTTAAATTAATGCTTCAACAAGCCAAGAGGCCCAATTACAAAAGCGAAACATATCACAAAACACCCAGGCTTGGGTAAATGACACAGATTAATTGTGATCTCACCCGGAATCGAACACGGAACCTTCGGTGTGAGAAGCCTGTGTCACGCCCACTGGGCTACGAGGACCGTCGCCTTCTTCTCGTGCACGCTCTTGCATTGTTCTCTTCTTATTATTATTCTAACAGAGCCGTTTAACAACAGTTGGTTTATCTGATGGCGCCAAGTTTTTGCATCATATACTTTCTTAATGTCCGTTACATATTACCAAAGTATCTCAATGGCTCGTATTTAAATTTTAAAAATTACGGGACACAATAATTGCAGGATTTTGAAACTGGATATTCATGTATAAAAAAACATTTAATCTTTTTTATTGAATGTATTCGCTTAAACCTACAACAAAATATAATAATTTTGTTGTCTGTCTGTCTGTTCGTAACGTCCGTAACTTTCTGGATTTACGCTGGAACTACAAATTTAGATAATTAGAGTATGACACGCAATCATCACAGTACGAAAAGGCTCAGGTAACATGCAAGGGTTTGATATTATTATTTTATTATATTTATAGTTAGTTTAAGGCGAATATTCAATTTAAAAAAATAAATGGTTTTCTATTCATGAATTTTCAGCTTCAAAATCCTGTACTTATTATTTCCCGTGATTTTGTGTGTGTGTGTGTGTGTGTGTGTGTGTGTGTGTGTGTGTGTGTGTGTGTGAGGCTTGTAATAATAAAAAATGTGAAAACCTTTAATTTGATGGGTGGCCTAAGCCGCTTCGTGTTGAGCGCTGATTGCGTGTCACACTCTATTTATCTACAGTTGTAATTCCAGCAAGTTAGAGACGTTAAGGACAGACAACGAATTTATTATAGTTGTGTATTGTAAGGAAACTCCTTATACAGATAATGTTCGAAAGACATTTTTATTTGTGTATATTACTTATTTTCTGTAGAAGCGAGCGCTTTTCTTTAGAAGAGGAGTAAATTGTTGAAATGATATATTTTCTACGTATAAATGTATGTATATATTATGATCAAGTTTCAATGACATGGATTGGCATTTTTCATCTGTAATTTTCTGATGAGATAGTGCGTGCCTAGTTTTTTGGTTGCATAAAATATTTATCAACATTCATCATACTCTTCGTACATATTCGTGGAGACTCACCGTTCAATTTTTTAATTTGACTACAACATATATTAACAACAATAAAAATTACATAAAAGATGATTACTGAAAACCCGAGATATTAAAATGCACCATAAAAATTTACACCTATAGTTATAATACGATATACAGAAAGATATACACTGGATATATTTTACTACAATGTCGTACATTTAAAAAATAAACTTTCCCTTACGTATTTTTTTCCTCACCAAGTCAACCTCTTAAATCCTATATTCACCAAAATTCACTCTTAAGGCATTCATAAACAGGTACACCATCCAAATATGTTTAAGTTTGCCAAAAGTAGCCCACCTCATTCTTATTCGTCTTGGCAATTCCAATGTATTCTTTCTTCAGGAAATATAGTATGCAGTATTCAGATAAATAAGTATTAATAATCTAATTACCATTATATAACCTAGAAACTGATTCCGGGATCATCGAAATAGAATTCCTAAAACCCGGGATCGCAATTTTGACTCGGGACAGGATTCACTAATCGCGAATAAATAATTCGTTTTGAACAAAATTTCAACAATCCGGATGTAAAATTAACCGTGCAAATTCATACATCCGCTGAATCACAGAGAATCACGTGTGGTAAATCAAATAACAAATGCAATAACTCGATCTCCCAGATGAGCCGCAGGCAGTTCAGAATTTAATTCAAATTTCATATCATTATACTGTGCTGTGAATCAAGATAAAGATTCCATAATCCAAACTCCATTCACTAATTGGGTCACTATTCCATTAGAATCAGAGTCAGTACAGACTGATTAGGCTGACTCTAGTTTCCGGAACAGATTAGTTTTACCATACATTTAAGTAAGTTGTATTAAATTTGTAATTAACTTTATTTGTTGCCACATGAGTTTGTTTATTCAAACCAGCCAGTTTCAGGTCTTCATTTGGATGATTATTTTCAACACAATATTTTAAGTAAATTATAAAAATTTGCAATTGTTTGGTTTTCAAAAGTTACGCATAAGGAACAGATTATCTTTATTGAAACTTATGTTTAAATATTTGAATAAGTGTAATTCGAATCCTTTTATAGATCATTCATCTCGAGAATCAACCGATAGCCAATTGCTAACATTAATGGCCTCGCAGAGTCTGCTGACAGCCGCGTAGCGACCAGTACAGCCACCCGCAGGGCCTAGCAGTAAGCGATCGACGATAGCTGATTACTTAATTGCAAGTTTTATATTATTGATGGATTTGAAATTAACAATGAAAAGATTATTCACTAAAATGAATGGAAAATATAAAGTGTGTTATTTTTACGTTAATTTAATTATAGTTTATATTTTACTAATCGAGTTTCGAAAATATCAGAATCTCTCATCGACAAGTGAAGTATAAATACAAAAAAAAGACTACATATCAGTAAAAACTTTTAATCATAAGATACGGTTTACATTATTCCATTTTTTATGCCACATTTTAGAAAAAAAATTAATGTACTATAGCTAGAAGAGTTTATTTTATTTAACCTATGATTAACCTATATTAAAGTGCTGCTCAGATAACACTTAAATGTAGGTATGCAAATTTTTGCTGTACGGATTCTATCATATTTTTTTTTAGTTATATTATATTATAATGTGGTGACCAAATAACACAACCAAATTGCTGCGAATCAATGAATTGTATAAACATATTAATTATTAAGGAAATGAGCAAATAAATTAATTAAGAACTGTTTTCAGCAGTTGAGTATTTGTGTAAATGCAGATGACAATACAAATATCGATACATCGATACAATTAGATATAAATCTCAAATAACGGGTAGTGTCACCATTAAAATACACGTTTACTTATTTAAAAAAATGCATTTTTGTGTAAGTATATGTTTTCGTGTTATTAACGTATTGAGTCTTGTTATGGTCACCCTTCATATTCGTTACGGAGACTGACATGATTGTGTTTAATAAACATTGTCATTAGTGACTGCTCCTATGTCACGCCACCGCTCCTTCGTGCACTCGCAGCACAGCGGTCGTGAATTAGAGGCGCATTAGTCCTCATGCAATTGCTTCTGTCGTGTGAGATATTGACTGCGCCTCATAACCGCTGTGTACCTATACCTGCGGGGTCCCTGCAGTGGAGACCAAAATCATAATCAATTGTGTACGCCACTGTTTTATTTTGACGTTTAGCTAATTCCTAGACAGAACCGTAACTTACGAGCGCTAGCAAATTCGATATAACGGCGTGCTTCGGATGCTTTTTTTGTACTAAAATAAAGGAAATCCTACAAAATTATTATAAAAACTATTAAACACTAAGGATGTGTCTAATCTAAAATGTATATGATAATTTTATAACGTGTATGTGGGGTGTAAAAGCAAAGGCAGCAACATCCAAAAAATTAAAAAAATTTTATGAATGCCATCACCGAGGATTATTTATTTAAATCGTACTGTATTCTAGAGTTTATGTATGTATCCCTTTCAAAATCATGTTTCCTATAAATTTTTAGGCTATGTTTCTTATAAAATTCTCGAATTCAATATATTAAATATTAGTCATCCGATGACTGCATTCAATTTTTTTTTTTGCTTTTGTACCCCACATATGATATAATGACAGGTTGTACCTAAATGCCAAAATATATTGTCACGGGATCGTGGCTGTGGGAGGCAAATGAAACACTAAAAAAAATTATTAAAAAAATATATTTTACACAATGTCACTAGACGCGAATTAAATCTGAGCACTGTTCTTAAATTCACACTAGAATATTTCACATATGTTCGCATTCATTTACGTTTTTAGAATCTACGCTACACTAATATCTATCTCCTTCATCTGTGTGTTCGCAGAAACGCAGAAAACATCACACAACTCAATGACACTTGCACGACACCGCCGGGTGTTTATGATTATCCGTTGTTCCTGGAATATTCCACATTCATGTAGAATGTTCGAAGGACTTCGAATATGCGCAATCACCATTGTTTCAGACACTCGTAACAATATTATTAAATAATTTTACAAAAATTATCTAATATAACCTAACCGAGTTTTTATATAAATCTAACTTTACCCAATATAAGCATACCCAATCTAATTTTACCAAAATATTATATAAACTATATTGATAGCTTTGTTATAATTTTTCTACCGCACACTTCCAACTCCAATTCCTCTGATTAGATCATATTTTACAATTATAAGCATTTTTACATTTTAGGTCATAATTTAAAAATATTAATATTAAAACAACTATTTTTAAAATACAATCCAACCTTTCACAGGCTCGGGAAAGAATTTAGTATTTTCTTTATTTCAATACCTTAATAAAGAAATATAACCTATTGATTTAACAAGGATATTAAAGTAAGTAAACTTTTTATTTTTATTGAATCATTTATTAAGTTGGTATTTTTTTGTGATGAATTTTTATATGAGATGATAAGTGTAGAATCTCAGTCATGAACACCGACATTGAAAATCAGTCGACAAGACACAAAGCATGAAATAAATAAAAGATCGAAATATATATCGAAGGCACACTAATAAAAATATATTTTTAAAATTGTTCTTATTTTCAAAAATTGTCTCTCTTTACAAAATCATCCCAAAATATCACGGAAAGCTTTGAAGACCAAAAATAAAATAATTCTTGGAAAACATTTTCATTTTTCAAGGCGTCGAATACATTTTATAAACCGCTTTCAAGTCGTACGCCGTAGAACATTAGAAATTCACAAATCATAAAAAATATGTTTATCTCTAATGGGTCGCTAAATTAAATATTTAAACGCAGAATCCTCGCGGGGTGCAAATGAAATATGTGAGCGCACCTCCCCTCAGCTTGTGCCGTTCATTTGTAGCTTTGAAGCTTCAACGTAAATCCTTCATTCGCACTCGCACGCAACAAATTCTTTCAACTCGCGTTATTTGGTCTCGCGCCGCCCCGCTCTCCCCTCCCACACAATAATTTATTTAGCCCGCGGCCATATGCCTCAATGAGAGGGAAAAATCATTCGACGAGGACCCAAAATTAGGGGGGAGATGTGGTGGACCGAGCACAAAAGAATTTAAAATAAATCCGGGAACACAATATGAATATTTCAAAATGTACTAAATGAAATTCAGTCAATGGTTTCAGAAACAACCCTAGTATCGATAGTAGTAATTCAATATTTTTTTTATTCTCAAGAGTAGTAACTTTAAAAGGTTTATTATTTATCTGGCAATAGAGAAGCTTTAAGTAGCCTGTTAGTCCAGTGATTTAAAAGCTCTCTTAGTCGTCTAGTGGTCTTGGAATCGAGCCTTTTTATAAAAGACAAGTTAGTCATATTTTCATAGTACAAAAATTGGACATTAGTTAACATTTTCTTTATTATTGCGATATTTTTGATATAGAACTACTTTAATCCCCATGTTTGTATAGCAACAAGTTGAAGAACCTCGGCTGATCCTGTATCAGAGATCTGCGAGAGATATTAGAAAGGGCTTAGATGCTCTCGCTGTCTTATATTTTTTGTATCATCGCACCGCCTGTTATTCGCAATCCAAGAATTCAGTCCACCAATATCTTAGAAACCATAACTAATAAACACGAAACTAAATTAATAGATGAATTACAGTGTTCCCATTTCTTCAAATCGCCCTAGAAGTGGTTCTACATTTACCAAGCTTATATTTAGCTTCACATATTAGTCCAGACGTATTCTTATAATCGATATTTCACCCGCTTTCTGATGTCCAATCGAGCTGAAATTTTGCGCACAAACGTATTTCTCGATGACAATTATCAGATTCACTAATTAATCACTGAATCCATCGTAATCATTTAATCAAAGTTTTATTTAAGAAATTAGTTATTGAGCTAACCAAAAGAAGGAGGCGCTAAAGAAATTATATTACATGGAAAAAAATTAATACCACGCTTAAAATAACTTTCATTAAAAAATCATTGTTTAACAATTTTTTTTACCACCGAACAATCGTTTGAATCAAATAACAACATTATTTAGTAATATTACGCGGTTTAAAAAAATTGTATTTATAGTGAAGAATACATATTCTTAACAATATTTTTGATAGAGGGATAATCATTAACAATACTTAAATTAATTATTAAGTAATATTTGTTCTGATGATTCCATAATTTCTTCACCGTTAATAAATTCAATGTAACCTATTTTTCATTTTGGTTAGATTTATTCGTTATACGATGCATAAATATGGCTTTATTGTCAGTAGGTTGTTTCGGAAGTGATCGACCAAATTCTTTCCGACGGGGAAATGTGTTGAATGTAGTAACGGTGCAAATTGGAATACTTGAAGCATGTGCATAAATATTTCCATCGGTTCCTGAATGCGAGATGATATTAAATTAAACTGATACATGCCGGAGCGAAGTACGGAGATGAAAGCAATAGCTGGAATTATTGGATGCTGCTTGTGAACCGGAACGAGTTTTGAGCAAGTTTACTTCCCAATGAATGAGTTGAATTACGGAAAAGTACAAATGTGATTGAAATTCACGTGTTTTGTTTACGCATTGTGAAATTCACCGTATGAGATTTTAATGATAATTTTGTCGAAATCCATATTCCTATATGTAACAATGTCCTTTATTATACAACCAAACGGAGAAAACAATGATGTGAAGTAAGATGGTGAGGTATAAAAATAATGAGTTTTATAAATATATTATTGATGGATTTGTCGTTTACACTGTAGATATTATTCATGATGGTCATTAAGTTGGGTAAAAACGTAAACTTTGTTTATTCTACGTGAATTAAATAATAATTTTATATTATATTTGGTTTCCAGAGTAACATAATCTCTCACTGAGAGGTGTATCAAAAAATTATGATTGATTTATATATGTAACTTTTGAAACTTAAGTAGTGAAATGTAAAAATATTACTAAACTCACGTAGAGGTAAAATAGTTTGTTTTTCACCCAATTTAATTAGTTATATAAAATTAAAGCAAAAACAAAACATAATTCTCGAAGTAACAATGTCCGTCACTAATAATACTTAATGATGCAAATAATAATAAAATAAGAAATAATGAAATATGTAAAGCGAAAAATATTCTGTATGTCACAATGTCCGCCAATGTCCGTCAATGTAATAAGGTATTTAAGGAGGAGTTCATATTTTTTATAATTAATTTTGTTGTTTCTTTTCTCTATATCTATCACTAATGACATACTACGACTTCCCGTTGAAGTTAAATTAACATTTTAAGAAAATTAAGTAGAATATAAGAAAAAGTTTAGTCATTAAATAAATCGTTACATAAAATATTTTATAAAAAAAATTGAATTCAAAAAATTTTAAAAGAAGAGAATTGTCTTTTTATTTGTAAACTACTAGGATGTAAAAATAAACAAATAATGTAATGCTGAAATACAAACATGAAAAGTCAGACATTTTGGAAAGCTAGTTTGATCATTAATTTTAAAAATTTAATCTAAATCAGTCACTGGTTTCTGATGAACAAGAAACAAATAATTTAAATGAAACTTTTACATGAATATGCGGTACACGGAAAATCCTTCTTCATATAATAATAATGATTATTATTTTGTCCATGTATAAAAATCTCCTTCCTGGATGGACTTAATATCGGAAAACTTAACATCTATTCCAGCCATTATATCATGTACCAGCCAAAATATCATTTGGAACGCGATATTTTATGATAATTTTAAAAAATTTGTTTACGATAAGATAGACCTAGTGTGGCATCTCATGGTACAGCGCCAAACTAGTACCATGTGACGTCGACCATTCGCCGCATAGCGTGGTACAGCGAAACGCGCCTTGGGAGTCTAGCGGTCTGGGCGCCCCGTTATGCCGAAATAAGACTTTCCACTTCTTACAGATTCCAATTATCATAATTATTTTAAGCCGTTAAACTATATGTTTTTGTATGACTCGTGTGTGTACTACGATTTACCTCATTACTATTCAAATGCATTCCTGACTGTCAAACCAAGGTGGATAATTAAAAATCGAGAACATGATTGACGAGCCGACAATATGGAGGTGGTTCGTCATTCCTAATGATTGATGAATCATTTTGATCAATCACACATCATTAGAAAAAATGTTTAAGGATACGTTTTATATCATCGAGACACAATACATTTATTTTAAGTGGGTATATTAATAATTTTCAAGAACACAATTACTGGATTTGTGCCCGCAGAGGGATCATGATT
The DNA here is from genome assembly GCA_016648135.1 of Agrypnia vestita. Classification (NCBI taxonomy): domain Eukaryota; kingdom Metazoa; phylum Arthropoda; class Insecta; order Trichoptera; family Phryganeidae; genus Agrypnia; species Agrypnia vestita. Next base: position 32,218 of record JADDOH010016425.1, read on the forward strand.
AATCAAGATATATTATACATGAAAAAATATTTTAAAAAACATTGCTCCATACTCTAGTAAAAAATAGAAATCTTAATACTAGCGATGACATCTATATATGTACTGTTTCATAGGAATGACTGATTTCAACAATAGACAATGAAAGCGAGTGTTAAAGTGAAGAGAGGTACATAAATACTTTAAATTGTCACGTGTTGTGGCTACGGGAGGAATTAACGAAAACGCTGGGATTTTATTACGGATTTACTAATTACTCATTTATTAATTAATCAAACGTACAGTCACTTAACACTATTTAACTTGAAGCAATTATTTATTTTAAACTTTTTCGTAATCTATCATTCGTAAATAGACACTTTATTATCGCTTGAACTCTGTATTCAATATTCACTAGAACATTCCGTCCAGTTTCCGCACGTATTTTTCGCTTCAGTTTATTTCGCTACGTAAGAACTTTCCAGATTATTCGCTGTCGAATTATCGCTCGCTGGCCACACTAGCCTCCGCAGCTCGCGGCTGCCTTCGCTTATGTTCCGCTGTCAAGCGCGCTAAAAACAGCAACATTACTCCCACGCGCGGTCCTATTTATATCTGGCTTATGCTGATATCGAAATTTCTAGGCGATCCTAGTGTTTAGGAGAACTTTTTCGTGGTTTCCAGGCTTCTGTTTTAGATGCTTCCTGAAAGCCGTAGAACTTGTAAACCGCTCTCGATTCTTCAGTAGTGTTGTTGTGATATGTGAATGAAGTGTGCAATTCTATTTAGCCTAGTTACAATATATACAACTTTCCAAATTTAATAGATGTTGTGGAATTCTTAAATTTTCGATATATCGACAAGGTTTGAGCGAATCACTTGATACATACGACTAGATATTCAATTTTTTTTACCTAATCTCTTTAGAAAAAATAAGAAATATTACGGACTAGACACCCCCTTATTACTGTTACAAATATACATTATCATTCCTATCTGATCAATGAGATCCCCAAGCCTTTATAACACCGCGTTTTATAATATTAATCTAGGCTATTTCTCTCCTCTACCTAGAATGATCAATCACTGGTTATGCGGAACAGCGTGTAAATAGCCAATCCGCTTTATTGAAATTTGATATTCAAAATAATACCCTTCAAGATGATATGCATGTAGAATTCCTACAATGAAAATTACGCTTTCCCTCACAGAAAAACACAGATGAGAAAAATAAAATGCGTCAACAAATGATCACTGACCTGAATATCGCTACCTCTTCGGCTTCCACAGTCGTCATCCTTGTGCCGTCCTTTCAAAGCAGATATCTTGAGATGGCCCAGGATTCCTTCACGTCACAAATCTCGCGCGAAGGAATGTAAATTCTGAACTCCCGGAATGAAACCGACATTAAATTTACTGACCCAATTATTATTTCCTTTCATTCAAATGTGCATAGGTAAGACGAAGCGCTAGCGAGCTTTTTTTAAATACGCGCTGCCAGAAGAATATTTACAACATTATTTTTTCACCATAAGGCAGATGGCGCTCAGTGCCATCTAGCGTCAGATTTCGCACCAAACAAGCAGTGTCACTGGCGACACATATGTGCCTCCGAGAGAGGTTATTATATTTTAATATTTATTTATCATCTTGAGAGATATATACAATTAGACTATTATGTCGCCTTTCTAATCACTAAAACGAGATATCGTCCGGAGACAGCAACATTCATATATTCTTTATGACACAGGCTCAGTTCAAAAGTAAAATATTGATAAACTTGGCTGACAATCGAAAGAGTATGTAATACAAGCTCGCCATAGACACACGGTATTGACCTTAGAACCCGTGCACTCGGGGTAAACTTGTTAATCTAGAACTTATTTCTAAATTTTATTTATTGATTTGCATTAGTCTTAATCTTGTTCTGAATATTATTTACAATTTATTTATTTTATCTCTAAGTCATTGTTTATTATTAATTTATCAAAAACAGTGTATTGTGTAATTATGTTCAAAATTTTCATAGAATATTTATACTTTGTACTCTAATGTCACTATAGGACCATCTATTAGCGTCAATAATGACCTGTTAACTAACTTAACTAACTTACCATCACGCCGTTTCCCCGTGGGGGTAGGCAGAGAGGATAGAGCGCCATACTCTTCTGTCCTGACATACAACTTTCGCTTTGTCTACATTCATACATCTTCGCATGCAAGCTCGACGGTTGTTCAGGCTTCTAACAGTACCATCTTCCAGTATCTGGTTAATCTGGTCACGCCACGTCTTCCGTGGTCGCCCTTTCTTTCTGGCGCCGTCAACACTTGCATCATATATCTTCTTACCATTCTCTACATTCAATTAACCATGTTCAATCATGCACAAACTACCCTGAGCGACCCTATGTTTATTCTATGTATGATGCAACCATCAGCTTTACATCATTCCTAATATCTTCATTCTTTAATATATCATCACATGGACACAGTATCACAACATACGTCTAAGGGACTCATCTCCACTGCATTCAATCTACTTTCGTTCCTCCTCTTCTGCCAGCTCCAGGCTTCACTTCCATACATTGGTATCGGTACCAGAACTCCATTATGTACCGCTAGTTTTGCCTCGGTAGACATATTTCTATTAGAAATTATTGCATTCAAAGCACCGTTCACCCTATTCCCGGCAGTCACTCTCCTCTCTATATCTTTCTCAACATTCCCTCTTCTATCGAACATACTCCCCAAGTACACAAACTCATCTACTTGTTTCAAACATTCATTGCCTACTAGTATTTCACACGTTGTCTTACTTTCCTCCTTCTCGAATACCATTACTTTTGACTTCGTTGCATTCATAATAAACGTTCTGTTTTGTTTAAAAAAATCGATGAACGTTACATAGGTGAAGTGATCACTTAATGCTTCGCACCATGTTTTACTCTGAATGCTTATTTATTTGTTATCTTATTTATTTGCAAAATTCTTGCTATTTCTTTATATATCTCACCTATTATGTACCTGCACGTGATAATCTCTTTTTATATATCCATATCCTTTTAAATTTTTATATATCGCTTGTATCATAATTTAATATAACATGTATTAATTCTTCGAAGAATATTTTTTCTTCTGACTTTATTATTAAAATAAAACACAAATTACTTTGTTTTCACCAATCTACATGTTTCGAGAACAATGTTTTCTCCTTCAGGATTGTTTGTCTACTTATCAATATATGTATATATGGAATGTGTGGGACTGTACTTATCTCCCCACATACTGGAATAAAGTTTATTAATATTATTTTACGCCAGCCAACGATTAGTTGTAAGCCCTGTGCACGCTCAAAGACTTCCATGCCTATTTTCTCGTATAAATAGCTTCGTCTCTGCGCGATATTCTATAAGATGTCTAGATCATCCAGCAAGTTATTTAACTGTACTGCGTATTCGGGTGCTGGAAGCCAACAATATTTATAAAATTCGTTGAAGAATTTGAATATTGCAGTTTTAAAAATAAAATTCTCGGCTGAAAATAGTTTACAAACGCATAACTCTGGAAATTGAACTCTTCGCATGCAGATTCTCTGCAGAGTGCGACGTATTACAGAATTTGAAAAGCAAAGCTTTCAGTTATTTCTATAGAAAAATACATTTCAATAGTGTCGAACTTACATATTGGCGAAAATGATTTGACAGTGTACGCCTTCACATTTGATAGATAAATTCAAAATATGAATAAGCAGCACCTACAAATGAAAACTATTAAACTTTATTGATAATATTTATCATTTAATAAATAAAATTGGTATTCTTTAATGTTTTCTATCACAGTTACAGTTAGTTAGAGAATTATTATTATTCATAAAAAAGTTATGCTAAAATATTTTAATTTAACTGCATCCATTGAGTTTTACAAAATTCAATTTTATATATGTCTTCCAGTCTGTTCTCTAAACAATTGTATTAAATTGCCTTTTGTCCCATCAAAACCAATTTTTGCACAGTTACTTTTTATGATCTTGCGCAAAACATAGGCCCTTCCCTTTGATATAAATGTGAATTATTTTAAATTCCATCTCTTTCAAATTGTGTTCCGTTACATTCTAGGAATATAGTTTCCCAACCCAAGTCATCCTTCTCCTGGCCACACCAAATGTTTCTTACGTCATTTTTCTTCAAGGCCTGCACAAAATACAACAACTTCTATCCGACTCTAAGTCATAAAAATTTTATTAAATTAAAATTTTATTTAATTTTTATTTAATTTTCACAAGTATATAATGAACTCAAAACTGAGTATTTAAGCACATGTAGCCGTATATGCAAAAAGAGTTATTCACCGCCAAACAAGAATTATGTTGAAATGTGAAAATAATTCAGTTTCATTGACGCGGAATCGGCATTTAACATTTTTAGACCAACACAAATCACCCACTGTTATTATTTTCCAGAATTAGTGTTATAGTCGCATATTCCTCTCTCACGTAGATTGACCAATGACCAAAGGAAATCAAACTGGTAATTTTATTTACGAAATTTTAATTTCGGCCTCTAAAGATATCATTATTTCACTATTTTTGTCTTTTATCATAACTAAAATCAGTTAACCTTTGTCTCAAAAACTGGAGTTGATACATAAAAAGCAACGTATTTTTGTAATCGAAAATATCCAAAATTATTACTTTTCGGCAACATTTTTAAACAATTTATTTTAGTGCATTTTTAAAAACTCGCAATAAAACTACGTCTCTTACAGTTATAATCTACTTTTAATATTTACATAATAAATTTACTAAGTATACATTCGCTAACTGTTATTTTATAAATACGCTAATTTTACTAATTTAAAAATAAAACACGAACGCTCTTCTCTCATAAAAAGTTGCATAGTTAAAGTTAAATGGAAACTTGTGACGCGCGGGGTCTTGCAACACTGTCCGCTCATTTCGATTGCGGAAACAACGTAACGCAAACATATAAATTTTGCCGGGGATTCTGCGTGTCACATCCGGAGATTAAAATCCGACCTATCCCGTTTGGAATTTAAATAAATAAATATGGCGTAACTGTTTAAAATGTCATAAGTAATCCGGCTGTCCGTCACATTATCCGGGGCCCGAACCAATTTGATATCGTACGGTTTTGAGCGCGCACCCCTCCCCTCGCAAACAGTCGCACGAGTCGTAATAAAAAATGCATTAAATTGCATTAAGGGTGGAATACCGTCTAATATTGTACAAATGGGATTTAGAAGTTGGGGCACGTCTCCCCTCGGGAAGGTGAACTTTATTTACTTTATCCATTTCTGAATATCGCCATTGTTGTACAACTGTGGCAACACGTACGCACTTTCATTATTTTTTTCATCCGAGCACTTCTAGCTTCTATACAGGGTTATTTGTAAAAACATAATAACCTCGCAGTACTATATTCCTGCCTTGATTATGAGTCGAAAATGTTCAAGCAATTATGATCTAATAGTTATTATAACCTTCGAATTCCAATTGGAAAACATTCCAATTGGAATTTTTTCTGGGTTTTTATCATTTTATTTAACTTGTATTGAAACAAATAAATTTTTCGTAATCGATATGAGTTACTGTAATGATAGTCCAACGTTTTAAAAAAAATAACTCAGAAATATTGAGAAAAAAAAATCAAACTTTGATGTCGCATATCTCCTTAACTATTGATATTAGGTCATAATAGCTTGAACATTTTCGACTCATAATCAAAGCAGGAATATAGCCCTGCGAGGTTATTAATGTTTTACAAATAACCCTCTATAATTGCATGGCAGGTGACTCCATTTACCGTGCAATTTATAAAGTCCGCACCTTATATGGAAACGATGTTCTGTCTTTTACTTTTAGTTTATATCGTTAAATATATCGGCATTAATACTAAATTCGTTTAAAAGTTGCAAACTACGCCTTGTGGTGTACATATTCATTACATCCGTTCTGCAATTTTAAACATGTGATAATGCAAGCAGTTATAAAAATAATGTAATAAATCTAGTCATCACAAATTATTCATTTAAACGAATTTTCTTCTCATGTTCGATTGGAATTCTTAATATCTAATTTACATATCTTAAAAATATGATTTACATAGCATAAAATATTATAATATATTCCCTTTTTACTAAGTAAATCTTTAATTCTTTGAAATTCATAGTTTGTTCGTAACTTAAAATTTCACTTTTTTGTTTAACTGAGGTTATTATTGCTATATATTAATTAATACACAAAATAATTAACTCTGTGGAAAAGTGTAAGATGATCTCTATACTATGTAATAATCTAGTGTAATCTGATTTTTATATGTACTGTTAGTTTCGCATGAATAATAAAATAAAAATATATTAAGTGGTGGTCATAATGGGCTACAGTATTTAGCTGACTTCAAACTAAATGTTTTAAACATATATGTGCATGAAGCCTTGTTATTGATATTTTGTTTATATGGCTTATATTATTTAATTTAGAGTCTAGCAGGATACCCAAGCCATTAACTTCCGTTAATTTGTTCAAATAATCTTTATTTATTCTATAATCAAAATTAATTGGACTTTTAACTCTAGCAAAGATAAAACTGTGACATTTATCTACATTCAAATAAAGTTTATAGTTAAGCAGCACCAGACATGAAGTTTATTAAAAGATTCCTGTAGTAACATGCATCTAATTGAAACAAAAATTTTCATCTCGTCTGTATATAACAATACTTGTACTAGATCTGCAACGACAGTAACAATGTATTTTATAAAACAATTGAAAGCAAAGTTCCGATGTGAGAACCATGGGGAACGCCACTATTTACTGTGAATAATTAATAAATTTTACTTTTAATGACCTACTGCAAAATTCAATAATTGAATACCGCATTCTCAAGCCACGTAAAGCTCGAAATAACATTATTAAGTATAATATCAGGAGGTAAAATGTGTACGTACTTAAATAATTTCTTAAGGATGAAGTCTTATAAAAATTATATTAACATTCTACTTAACCGGAGGCATTGTTGCTTTGTACTTTGGTTCAGAGAGCGCTGCGCCTTCCTTTGTTCTCATTGAAGAATCTCATACGTGAAACGAGGAAGGATCGCAGGCAAACAAAAAGGTAAAAGTTCTCCTTTTACTTGTTTTAGATATCCATTATAACTGTTTGATATTTGTTCGATTGAAAAAACCTTAATTCTTACTCTTGACCTGAAAACATAACAATTTTAAGAATATTTAAGTATATCCAAAAGACATACTGATCAATAAACGCATAAATTGTAGTTACAATGTTCTATTTTTAATGGTTTTAAAAAAAATAACTGTTTTTTTAAAAGCTATGCAAACAAAGTTATGTGGGATCATTAAATTAGGTGAAAAATATTTACTTTGTCACCTACCTCTACATGAGTTTAATATTCAGAGTTTTACTCAAGTTTCGAGAGAAATAAAAATTTTCATTGACAGGTGAAAACTTTTTTATAAAGCTGACTACTTTCAAATTGTAGACGCAAGAAAGTTAATTTTTTTTACCTAATTTGATGATCATCATGAATACTCTCTACAGTGTCAACGCCAAATCCATCAATACTTTGTTTAAGTAATTCGAAAGTTAACAAAAGACGTAAACTGAATTATGCTTGCCTGTTTCTCAATCTGTTTATTGTACTTATATATCTTAATATATAATTTTCTTTATCAAATCATCATAGGGACTATCTTGCAAAGCAGCTGACAGCAATTTGGAATTACCGTTTTTTACGAATATCGTTAGTTTTCAATCATAGTTTTTAAGTATTATAAAAAAACTAGAATTAATATTAATAATACTTTTTATATATTATTGATTGATCTGTCAGTTACTTTGCGGTTCAACATGATTATTTTAATTGCTTAATTGCAATGCAATTTGCAATGCACAAAAAATTAATTACACATTAAAAAAATACTATCTTTATCACATTTATCTCAAAATGCACTATTAGTGTTTGAACAAAATTATTTTTTTAAATCGTGTCATAAATACCAAAACCTAGTTAAATTCTTAAAATTATATTATATAAAAGTTTATTTCAATAGTTTTCATACAAATACTTTTTTTCATAATACAAGGTGAGGAAAGGCATCTAACAAAAATTAAATAAGTATGACTAGATAATTGTGTTTTTATTTTCATATTGCAAAGATATACTCTCAATATATCTAAGAACGCTCTGAGGACACGCACTGGGTAATCTATTTTTAGTACCGAGCTCTTATGAGATGAATATATTCGCACGCCTGACTGACCGTTCACGACATCCTCAATGTACCTACTCTTTTCAAATAAATGCTACGATCAAGTCAATCGCGTTGATTTTCTCTCCTACAAAAAGACATTCCAGACCATGAAATATTGGAACCAATGAAGAAAAGGCTAAGTACATAAATTACATATTATGTAAAAGATGTTTTTAAAAATTTATAAAATTAATTTACAATATTTTTTAATTTTATTTTTTTAATACACACACACACACACACACACAATTTGAGATAATAACTTAAATACAAAATGTATCAATCTAATCGGGCAGGTCAGGGGAGAGCGCGATGGGAAGGGGTATTTTTTTCCGCAAAAAGCTCTAGGATTGGTGAAGTGGACTGAAATATGAGATTATTTATTAGTGTGTTTTTAAGATAAAATTAAAACAAACTATAAATTATAATGTTGCACCACGAAGTATCTGCCAAATCTTTCAATGATACATATAAAATTATTTGGTTTCTGTTACATAATACAACATCATTAAAACTGATTTATTATTTCGAAAACAAAGATCTCTTTCATTGAATGAATAATTTGCATAGTAAAATTTTCATTCTTCTATGAGAAAGAATTTATTTTACATTGTATAATTTTCCTAGGTCTCAGGTGAAGTAGGAAGCTTTTAAATTGAACAAATCCTTCAACCTTACGAAATAACAAACGTCTCGCTTATTCTTCACATTATGAAATATCGAAAAAACAGTCACTTTAAAGAATTCTCGGTAGATTCTGAAACCAGTTTCATTGACGTAAAACATTAATCAATTCATTTATTGGGCAAAAATAATCCGTCAAAATGAGATAAAATCGTAAGAAGTGGTTTGTTACATAGGTATACGAAATGTATTTTATTGAAAAATTATTAATGACATTTTATCTGGTCTTGTATTATATTCTTACATAAAAATCTAAGAAACTTCCTCTATTCAAGTTGACAAAAATGCTTCTATGAGGTTCTCAAATACACGAAACACTTTTTCTTATGCATATTTCATTTCAATCAAATTTATTTATTCTGTTTATCAACTCCGGGTGATAAATACAAATCAAAAGTGGTTTTATGAATATGACTAATAATAAATTTGTTTATAATAAATAGGCGCAATGTATTTTCGATAGATATTATAAATAAACACATTATTTTTTTGAGAATGTTGTCTGCATAATGATAGGTACTTACTGAAGATAACACATTCATTTTTATAAAAAAAATGATGTGTTATTGATTTTGCTGACCTAAATACAGTCCAGATGACATTTCAGTGTCCCTATAGTTACTGCGGGGTTAGTGTGGGGGTAATGTCCGCGTAGCGTCAGCAGTCCATTGTCCAATTGTTGGATTTGCTGATCTAAGTACAACCAGTCGTGAACCAGACATTCAAAGTCTATCGTCAGCGATAAGGTTCCTGAGTGGAAGAGGGAACGAACAAAGAGTCGGGGAGCTTTATACACGCGGCCCTTCGACATTGCATCTCTCACTCGGACAGTCGAGAGTCAATCAGTCAGTCTAGTGCTTCTTCCTTAATTAACTGAACACTTTCACTGCCTCTCGGAGCTTAACTCCGGGAGAAATAAAAGTCAACCATTCGACGCTCTTACATTCCACGACCTGCTTACCATTCCCTAAACATGTATTATAGGATCTTCTTTCATCGCAAGGAATTTCCCATATTAACATGATTTTCACCTATATATAAATATCATAAGCTAGTTATATTATTTTCGGTACTATACTAAATTGTTATGGTGATAATATGTGTAGAATTTCCAACGTGTCTATTAATATAATATTGTATATAATGTATATACCAACGAGATCGAGATGCGAGCGCCGGCAAAGATTAATGTTTAAGCTCAGCAGTCAGTAATTTAAACGTTTTATTTGATTTTTATATGGAGAGAATATTGAACGAACCGATTTAAAGCGACCTATATAGTTTTTCTCGTGTCTTGAAGATACTTGTATACGAAGTGCATTAGTATGTCTTATCTCCGTACTATTTTATCTTGTTTTCTAATCTATATCGGACATATTTTTTTTAAAATTTGGCATATTTTGTACATGTTCATTTATTTTGTTTGAGATTGTCATATATAAATAGAATTTATATCGGATATAAATAGAATTTAAACGTCGTTTCCGAAACCGGTTGATTTTACCAAATAAATTTTAGTGGTGTAAATAAAGTTAACTAGTTTAATTATATTCAGAAATTATATCACTCCCGGGTTTATTATATTTTAAATAAATAAAACAAAAAATATATGTTATATTTATTAATTATTCATAATGCAAGTATCATTCTTCACTATATATTTTCATCTTAATATTCATTACACTTTTAGTACAAGTGTTTATATAAGTAGGTACTACATATATATGAAGCGTCATTTTACATTCATATGTAAATATATATTTATATTTGTAATCGTAGAAGGTAAATTAATTTTATATATATATGTGTAATATTATACAATACAGATTGTGCTGACCTTAATGTTGATGATGATATTCTTGAATATCATTCATATTATCATTCAAAAAGTCACTCCTACACAACAACCATTTTCTTGACAATAACCTGAACTCATAGAACACATTAATTAATTATTAAGTAACATATTTTTACATGTTCTTCACATAAGATTCATCTTCATCCACTTGTCCTTGTAGGTTTGAGGGCCCAAAAACTCGACAAGGTGCTTCCATATTCGCCTGTCTTGCGCTGCTCCCGTACTAGTCAACCACTCTAGACCCATTCTGTTTTCATACACATTTTTTGTTGCTTCTCCCAGCTTAATCTAGGGCAACCCACCGACGGTCTTCCTTCCGGGGTAACCAAGAGGATTCTTCTTCACATTACACTAATACTCTAAAATATGCACATACATGTTTATGCCAGAGCAGGTCAAAGACGCTTGTAACTGGGATAACGGGCTGAGTTTTAAATAATAGTATATAGTTCTTTATGTATAATGTACTCATTATTATGTTTGTATCTCATTGAATAAAAATAAATAAAAACCCTCTTTATTTTTTTTCTTCGTTTTCTCAGTAGTCACGCATCGTGCGGTAGGTAAGATATTAAGGGTGAAAACGATCTGCTACATTTATTGTACAGCTCGAAGGTGGTCTCTGCATTGAAGTTATTACCATGGACTGATCATCGTAGTAGTGACCTTATGCGTGATCTGGTTTCTTCTCCTCTAATTCTCCGTGGTGATATTATGTCCAGGACTTATCTGAGGATTTATCGGAGTCGTATTGTTTAGGATAGACGCTGATGCTCCTTCCTCTTTAAGGGGGTATTCTAGTCCAGAGGCATGAATTTTAAGTACGAGTATATTTTCAAGTCCAATAAAAAAAACAATATTTTTAGTATGCATTATTTTACCAGATTTTTATTGGTGTTTGAAAAATACAAGAAAAATCAAATGAACAAATTGAAAATGCAAAAAGTTACAGACTGGTAAAGTGGGGGGATGATTTCAACTCTGTTAGTAATCTGAAATAAAACAATGTATTGATTCATAATTTTAAAAAATGCTACTTTTGTCCGAAATTGACGCAGATGTCAAAATTTTTGTTTCGCAAAATAGCGACTGTTTAAAATAAAAAGATATTTTTTTACCAAATTTTTTTGACTTTCCGAATTTTTTAAGAATAGTAAAAATTAAAATTTTGTTACAATTCTGGTTTGTACTATAGAAGAATGTATAAAAAAAGTTCTCGCCAAATATCAAGTAAATCGGTTTAGAAGAACTTGAGATATCATGTCATCTGTCTCGAAAAAAGAAGTTGCAAGAAAAACGCATTTACAGTTAGAATTAAAACTGATAGAAACTGGCTTCAGCTGAACACTAAATATGAAAAGATTATTTCAAAGTGCGAACGATCTTTGGTTATTTTATTTCAAAATATGTATACCTATATTTAGAGTAAGGATGGTTTTATGTGGGAACACGACCGCAGGTAGATGGAAAATCCGTATGCCTATTGTTCGATTCGCTCTGGCCTGGCCGGTTTAGATGCCGCATCACTAAAATACCTAGCTCCCCGAAAATAATTTGAATTTCGAAAATTCTCTTCAGGACATATTCTTATAAATTTAAGCTTTGAAAAAATGAAAAAAAAAAGATATTTTCAAATTTCTAGTCTCGAATACCGCCTTTACTATTTATATGACTGTATTTTTTATTTTGTCCGCGTTCCTTAGAGTTGATGTTTCAGTACCATAGAGACATTGGAACGTATGAGTTCTGACATTATGTATATATAATTTGTCATCTCTAAAAGTTTTTTACAAAATCCCGTGTCGTGGAGAATCTTACTGTAAACTTACTTACGCTTATATCTCTATCAAATATACAAATCTTTAAAATGACATATTATCTGTAAAAGATGAAACGTACTTTACCAGTAGTTATTGTGGCTTGTAGGTTGGCGTCGCATTCTGATGATCGATATTGCATAAGTCTGCTCCGACAGTCGCAACTTCACTGGAACGAAGTAACAAATGTGAGTTTCTAAGATATTTGAGAACGGTTGATAAACGGGTGGTTTTATAGAAAATAATCCAAAACTGCACTGGGAATGTAACGGAAACGTAAATACATGGAATATAAATTAAATTATTTTCAAATATGTGGTGGTCTGTAAGTAATCATGATATATTCTAGATATCTCATGGAAACGAAGCTATTTTCTTATTTATTATTTTTTAAATATTTGAAAGTAGGTGTGGAAGTCTTTTTGGGTATTCATTGGGCTTACGACCTATCGTACGGCTGACTTAAGTGAATTTCCTGAGATGTGTTTATGTTTAATTTGCGCACCTTGTTTTATATGCGAGTTGTATTTTACTATCACCACCTTGATTAAAATTACTCGCACTATAGTATCTTTATAATCTTGCATTTATAAACGCTGGTAAAAATACATCAGTATTTTATTCCAGATTACCTGTGTGGTACAGTACTTCATTTATTTAGTTCGCAATCCTCATCTTGCATACATACATCGCTTCATTTCATAGAATACGGAAGAAACCGAATGGTAAAGGCGGACTTCTTCATCACCTCTTCAAATTGGTGACCACGTACTGCAAAAACCTCTTTCTTCTTGCCCATTTTTCTTGTAACAACACATAACTAATCATAACTCACGAACATGTTCAAGAGGCCTCTGACTTCCGGACGCGGATAACGCCAGCATTTCGCTAACTTAATCCCATTAATCCCAAGAACATTAAATGGTTGCCGGGCACTTGGAATATAATCGAATCGTGTTTAGTCGGTAGCCATTTGTCCTCACCCTTGTGAAATAGAAGTAGGGGTTGTTCGATTTAGGAGGCGCCAATAGGGGAAGCCGCGGGCGAAGGAACAAAGGTCCATTCAGGAGGCACGCGCCCGTGGAAATAAGGGAGACTTAACACAACCTTACTTAAGGGAAGGTTATGGTTTAACCCTCTTAATTTATGAATAAACGTGCTTGAAGCGGATATCTCAATAATTCACCTTCACGATGTACATTAAAGGAAGCATATGTACCGAAATACGTACAGCAATACATATTATACCTACACTAAGTATTTAGATTATACGTAGGTATGTTTAGAACATCAATGAAAATCATTTTTGTAAAAAACTAACATCTTTATAAAAAAAACAATGTTATTGTTGCCTTTTATTAGCTTACCTTGAGTGGTTACATATATCACCTTGATATGTTTAAAAGTTTTTTTTATATTTATTATAGCTTTTTTATGAAAAATTTAAGTCATCACTCATTCAAAAAAAATGGACTACCACCTTGTCCCTGATAAGGGCTATGATGAGGCACTAAATAGGGGCAGTGTTAAAATGTGAATTTTTAACTTTCAATAAAACACAAATCACTTTGTTTTCACCACTTTATTAGATTAAACAATCTACATGTTTCGAGAACAATTCTCTTTTTCAGGATTATTGGTGTACTAAAAATTGAAAAAGTAAACCATGCAAATGTGTTACGGTGAAGGGATGGGTGAGGGGTGAAATTAGGAAAAATGTTAATATTAACTCAAATTTAATAAATACACAGACAAAATTTTTGCAAAACCCAATATTGAATATTTTTCCACTTAACATTCCATCCTGTCCAGATGACCCATAATAATTAATACCTCTGACACCCCCTCCCCTCACCCATCCCTTCACCGTTACACATTTGCATGGTTTACTTTTTCAATTTTTGTACACCAATAATCCTGAAGAAGAGAACATTGTTCTCGAAACATGTAGATTGCTTAGTCTAAAAAAGTGGTGAAAACAAAGTGATTTGTGTTTTATTTTAATAATAATGTCACCACAAAGTTCAAGCCTTCATACAGAAGAAAAAATATTCTTCATTTGTTTAGGAACAAAATTAAAATTATTTTCTAACGCCTGTCATTTGCGTACACTATTTTTTGCCGATACCAATGATAATCGAGAAAATTTTATATGTGCAATAAAATAAAAAAAACAGTAAATGGATTTTTTGATGCCTCAAAGTGGTTAATTGCCTTTAATTACTTCTGCGGCTAGCCAAAAATACAAAAAACGTAAATTGAATGCCCGTAATTGTTTCTGATCGGCGCGCGTGTCAAATGAAATTCAATTTAAAAGAAAAATGTACATTTATTTGTTACGGCATAACATGGCTGTATTAAGAACATAGTAATTTGTAAATAGCTATACTAATGGATATTCAATTGGGCACTTATTGACTTATTGATAACACAAATGATACACCTTGCTTTTTTAACGAGACAATACTTAATGTAGTAAAAATACTAATATTACACCAATTTCAAGAGAACATACTTAATGTAGTAAAAATACTAATATTACACCAAGCTAAAGTATTCAAATAATGATATTTGTAAAGTAATCGTGTGAGAAAAATATATTTAAAACAATCAGTAGAAAATACCAAAGAAATATATTTTTTATGAATTGAAAATGTTAAAATTACAATTTTCATTGAAAAACCATTTTACTTCTATTTCATATAAAAGAACTGTGAGATTATCTATGAAATTCTCGCATTGACTTTATCCAGAAGCTGGTAGGTCTCCGCGTTCTCCTTGCTCATGATCTGTGATTTTCTGGGCTTATTCTTAAATTTTTTTACTCAATTACATTTCTGAGTTATGTGTTGTATCTAAGAATGTGTTCTTTTCATGTTTGGCTTCATCGACTTGGTGGTTTATCTTTTGGTTACGGACTTCTTTTGGCTAATATGAAGGATACGCTGGTATTCGGATTTTTTCAAGGAGTAGCCTGATACCATAAATGAAATCAAATTTAGAGAAAAGTATTAAAAAAACTATTATACCTACTTCATAGTTTGTAATTTTTTGCTGTATATTTTGACAATTATTGGGACGCTCTAATCCATAAATAACACCAGCTTACTTAAATCATATATAAGATTGACACATACAAAGTATACAGAAACTTTTTTTACAGTTTTTTTATCTTTATAATAACTAACAATATTTGTCTACTACGGGATTATTATTTAATTAGGATAAATTATAGAAGTCTCATAGAGACGAATCTGTTTATTTGAAAAACGTGTACAGCTCATGCAGGTTGTAAGCCCTAGGCCATCGTACAGAAAGACTTCCATATACGTCCATATAAACAGCTTCGTCTCTGCGAGATTTCTATAATTTACTTTACTTTATTATAATTGCTTCAAAAACACTGTATGCAGTTCGCACGTTAACATTGCAAAAAAGTAACCAAATCCTTTGGAAAAGGTTAATGAATCAAGTTATAATTTAATGCGTAAAAATATTAAATATACATTATTTAACATTCATGTTACTTCAGGAAGAAAGAAATCAATGTGTAGGTACATAATATGAGTAGCTTGTTGGTCTTGTGGTTAGGACACTCGCCTCGTGATCCAATGGTCGCGGGTTCGAATCTCAGCCCAGACTAGCAAGTTAGTCCTATTTTCATAGCACAAGCGTTTAGCTTAGTTTGAAAATAGTAAGAATATTGATGTGACACGTATTCCGTGTTCGCTCTATTTTTTTTAAATAAAAAAAAATAAAAAATAAAATATTTTCTTACACCTTTTTTTCCGTAGGCAAGTGTATTTTTGACCTTTTTACTCTAAGTAAGTTAAAATGTACGATTGGAGATGGGTCCAACCTGATCACGAAAGCGATAGTTGATTACTAATGATGTATATTTTTGTATAGATAAATAACATTTTAACACTTTCTTCCCAATCAAATTGATTTCATTTTTGAGGTCAGGGCACTCGACTGTCTCAGGATACTTTTTCTAGAAAATATCCGAGTACCAGCGTTTTTTAAATTTTTCCGGTTTATTCTTGCACTCTACTCATAACTTCCAGATTCTTAACTCTCTCAGTCCAGCTTACAGCATCCAATCTTAACGCGGCCGACACTTACTTAATTATTTTTCTTTCTCTGGTCAGCTATCCGGGTTTCGCTACCGTCAAGTGCTATGCTCCAGATGTATATTTCGATGAATAACTTTTTCGTATTTCTGTTTTGTCTATTTTCTCATTTCCAAAGCTGACTATCAATATTTCAGAGAAGCCGTTAAAATTTAGTTTTTTCCATAACGTTAATATTTTGTCTAATTTTCAAATTATGTTTTTACTACTGAGTATCAAAATATTGGTACTGATACATGGAATATTCATTAATAAATAATTATTACTGCGCACTATGTTGGTATATATAGTAAACGATTCTTGACTGCATTTTTTAATGCACTGATACGCTAGTGTGTAATACATCATTATGTTAGTAGCCATTCTTTCTATAGTTAGTTGACTACTGGAAATTGACTTTCTAGGTGTGCGCACGGTAATTTGTTTATTGAAGAGAGATATATTTATTTATTATATATTCAAGAACACATTCATATTTGTGAAGTTGTAATTTTTCAGAACAAAGTTCTGTGAAATATTTAATAACCAAATTAATTAATCAATTAGAAAGACATACAGAAAAATCTAATTCACGAAAAAATATTAGGTTACTACTGGGATTCGAACCCAGGTCACCTCCTTTCCGGGGCCGGTGCTCTGACCACTAAGCTATAGCAACCCTCTATGTTTCCGTGAATATATCGACCTTATATGTAGTTCTTATTTTTATTAATTGATTAATTTTTTATTTTTGTCCATAGAGCAATCCACTTTTTTTTTTGATACGGTAGTTGAAATTACTTTGCAATGCCACCGCTAGATGGACGCCATGATTAATTGAATAATTCATTTTTATTTGGACATACATTTATACAACAGATATTATATATTCAAGAACACATTCATATTTGTGAAGTTGTAATTTTTTCAGAACAAAGTTCTGTGAAAATATTTAATAACCAAATTAATTAATCAATTAGAAAGACATACAGAAAAATCTAATTCACGAAAA